>JAHWXV010656412.1:0-15953 GCA_024586415.1 Phrixothrix hirtus
CAAATTCATATTGAAAACAAAGGAGAATAGGCAACGGTATGACATACCGCATGTCAGAGTCTACGTCCTGAAACATCCACGTCAGTAGTTAAAGGTTAAAGGTAAGAGAATTTTATATAATTAGCAAATCATAATCTACCACTATAGAAGAGCCTTAGCAAAGTAGATCAAATTTTGCAGATACTCCAGGGTCTCGGTAATTCAGTAGTGTAGCTACTTGGCATCATTGATGAATTTTATCGTTGTTTAATAATAATAAGAACAATAATAATAACAATAATAATAATAATAATATTTATTTATGAAACTTTGAGCTTTCCTTAATGAATGCTTTGTTCGTAAATTTTATCTGCCTTCAAATCTATCATAAATTGTTCAAGTAGAATAACGTCTTTCCAAAAACTATGTTTCTTTTTCGTTACTTATTTATTTAACATGAATTTAGAAAACATGCATACCTATTATATATCACTTTAATAACTAAACATTGTAATCGACATAGAATTAATCCGGGCTTGAATTCGATAGAAAAATGATATTGAAGCACAAAGAAAATATTAATTTATTGCATAATTTTGTAAAATACATTTATGGTTTACAATTTATAAAATATGTTGACCCGTTTGTTTCAATTTAGATTAGCACCATGCCATTAATTATATATTATAGTTGAATTAACTAACGCTAACTATAATATTACATTTAGTTAGATGAACACTAATTTATTTCACATACGTCCTTCGGCGATTCATTCCTTATGATTGTGATGAAATGAAATGGCAATAAGGTACAATCTAGAACGTAATGTAATCCTAAATAGCGGTCGGTTCAATCAGTGGAGTAGAGGTAGACTGCTCGCAACTTACGCTGTAGTATTCGAACCACACTGTATATGCTTTATTCAGAAATAATCAAAATAGATAGATGCCTTCTATTCAAGAATCAGCATAAGAAACTGTAAAATAATAAGGCCTATTTCAAAGCCGGAAAAATCTGTGTATACTTAAAATATGGTAGCTGAGTAGGATTTACAAACGAACGTTAAGTAAATAATTGCAGCTATAAATACTTACTACGTAGGGGCTCATCAGGATATATGTAATTTACGGTATTGTATAAATACTACATGTATAGATGTAAATCATAGTTATGCATAAGAAATGGTAAGAATTTTAAGCCTACAGAAAATAAAACATTTACAACAGAGTTGTGTACAAACTCAGCAATGCATATGTATAGTACACGTTTCGCAAAAATATCGTGATTAAGGTAAATTAAACTTTTATTCGTCTACGTCAAATTTAATTCCTAAAATATTTATTCTCAATTAACCGAATTCAGCAGAATATAAAAGCGGCATCATATGTGCGTAAATTCTTTGTCTGTCTGTGTAACATATCAGGAGAAATTCCTCGGCAATAAAAATACCTACTAATAATAATCACAAACAAACTATTTTCTACTACAGTAGGTAATTTAAATAAAAGAATTGTTAATAGGACCTTCGCAGCTCGCAAACACAGTGCCTATATTAAAAACAACTTACGGTAAAAAAATTGCGTAATTTGGTATACTTTCCCTAAAGTACTCAATTACGCCAAGTGCTGAACCTAGATAAATGATAATTAACATAACGTGTATACGAGAATGGATCTACTTTGCGCTACTGTCGAAAATAGCTAACAAGGAAATCCTTTGTAAATTTAGTAAACTCGTAAACAAAATTTAATCCATAGTAACACCCAACTTTTCCATTTATTTATATATGATTACAATAATAATTTCGACTTTGTAACCCTACGTTTTTAAATTTAACTTTACAATTAAATATAAAAGCATCTCCAAACAGGCTACATAGCGAATTACCACACAATTTGAAAACAGAACACGTCATCAGCCACGCTGAGTATCGTCAGTGCACACGGACGTTACCTTAGAAAAAATATTACAGCAATATTTTACCGCCAATTTCACAACAGCTGCCTCATATGGACATGATTAATCAGAAATTCTAATAATTTATTTAAACTTGCTGCAAATAAGATTATCTAAAATGAATCCAATTATTAGAACATGAATTATTAAAAGATTCATTTAGGACAATTCATAACGTATAATACACAACGCATTTGCGTATCATAATTATAATTTTTAACTTAAAATGGACAGTTTTAGTAAACGAATTTAGAACAACCAAAAGTTATTGTACATAGAGTGAATAGCCAGGCGCGTCTCGTGATTATTATTTAGTTTTTCAGTTTTCGTCTCATTATATTTGATTTGAATGCATAGCCTCCTTTTTAATTACTGATTATAGGTAGTGATATTTTCAATTTTTATAGTTTTAAATTGCTTTCGATACGCTTCACGCCCGAGCTGTATACGAAAAGGTTCAATGCGTAATGATTCACTTAGTGAAGTGAAATTAGTGATGGATGTTGTGCATGGATCTTTCCTTTAAAGAAATTACTGTATCCTACTTTGATTTTTAAAGCAGTTGCGGTCCATAAGTGGCGACACTAATAAAATTTCTGTGGCTAAATTATATGTTAATAGACAAGTTTCGAAACGATCTTTATTTACTTCAGGGTTAGATCTGGTTCGAGGTAATGCTTTGACATTCTTTAGATCCATGAGACACACTCTTATGTTTGTGGAATGATTTAGCTAGAAAGGTAAATGATGAATCTCTTCCATACGATTTTAACGCGAAAATTCTTGAGTAAATTAAAAAACGGATTCAAGGTAAAGAAGAACGTACGATGGGTAATTTGAACAATCGACTACCTTCTCTGTTAAATTCTACTGGTCGACTTAGAACAATATCGCAAAGTATTCTACCGTATTGCAAGATTAATTTGCCTTACATGAAATTAATTCAGTGTCCCAAATTTATGTAGAAACATTGGATTACTGGCATTACTTTAGAGGAACTCCGTCGTATTCGTCTTCATTGTCTTTGGCTCTAGAATGAAATTATCGTCCTAAGTTGGACTTAACTACTAAAGATTCGATAAATGTGGTTATGGATAAACCCAGTAATAAGATATCTCAGAACAAATCGTCTTCTTCAATGATAATTGATTCTACTATTTGGATCGCTTGTTGGAATTTTGGTTGTACTGTAGATATATCTTATCTTGTAAGCGACCTCAAAAACTTCATTGTTGTGAATGTGGTCAATTTAACTTTATCAAAAAGAGTTATAATAAATGTTCTTCTGATTTAGTCATTAAAACGACTGATTTGAAAAATTTATGTCTAGGGCAGATAACCGAGGATATGATTCTCATGCTTCTTTAAACTAGGAAATTCCTTTTTCAGGTTTTAATGCCATTACTAGATTAAAATTAGATATTATTTTATCTAGATCATCTTAGGATGAATTTAGTTTTCTGGGGCTGCTTGGCTCCCGTGCTTCTTGTACTACTCTAGGGGGAATCGAGGTAGAATACCTTATTAATTTGAAACTACAAAAACCATCACTTTCCACCTGTACCCGATTTACGTAATAACAAATGGGATTTTGACTCTCCTGCTGCCATATATTCAATCCAGGCAATTAGACAACCCTTTGTCATCCAATTCTTCGAAAAAAATGTCTGTCAATTATTTAGTTTGCATTCAGTTAATTAAAAATGCTATTAAACAGTGATATTATTCGATGTCACCAGCCCTTCGGGAACATGTTAATAAATAACTTGGTGATATGTGTCACATTTGAGTTTTTGAGCCGTCAAATCGCCCTGGTTGTCGCCTGTCGCCATAACAAACGGTTTTAATAATTATTATAGCTTTACCTTTAATAAAAATATTCATAATTATAATTATAATATTATTCCAAACTTTGCTAAATAAATCACTGAAAAATCATTTTTATACTTTTCAATTAAATGTTTTAATAAACTTCCGGGTAATATTAAGACAATTCAAAATAGATATAAATTTAAAAATGATTTAAAACAGTATTTAAAAGATAATGTACATTACATAATTGAAGAGTTTTTGTAATAACTAAGTTACCTAGTTTTATTGCTCATTTTATGATGTTGTTCTAATTGTTTAATGATGTTATATTAATTAATCTAGCACTATAATTTATATTTTAAATACTATTGTTTAGTGTATTTATGTGTATTTTCATATACATATACATATAGTCACAATGGCATATATGCATCGCATAATGCTTTAATAAACAATCTATCTATCGATCTATCTATATAAACGACGATTCTTATCAAGTTTATATAAACTTCCGGAACCCTAATGGTGTAACCGAATATGATGACTATCCCCATATTTTAAGGAAGTTAAGAGATGATATCTCTTTGTCTAGCTTAGATATTCGCTCTTCTTACAGGCAAATTCCATTACTTTCCAATTTTAATGCTATAATTTTATAATTGTAACAGTTTACGAGAATGCTTTTGGTCTCCACTACTCTGGTGCGATTTTTAAACAGTTCATGGATAGAATACCTGTTGCAGATTTGGAATCTTCCTTTTTGGCATATTTGGATGATATAATTATTATTATCTCTACTTTTCAACATCTAGGGATACTTGAAGCAGGAATTTAAAATTAACCAATGCATACCTTACGTTATGTAAAGGTAAATGTTTCCACTGTAGACCTGAATTGGAGTAAATTGGATACGGTGTAGATAACAATGGTCTTCAGGCAGATCGTGACAAAGTTTTTGCGATAATGTCATTACCAACACTCATAAACGCACGAGATGTCGGCGTACTGTTGGCATGGCTAGTTGATGTTGGCATCCCATAGAAATTTGCTACCGTTGCTGTCCATTCATGAGATTGACTAGAAAAAACATTGTGTTCGCGTGGAATAATATTTGTGAGACTGCCTTTAATACTGTTAAATAGTATTCAATTTCTGCTCCAATTCTATCCTTCCCTGATTATTCTCTGCCTTTTACCATATAGACTGATACCTCCGATTTTGGTCTTCTTATTCCTATGCAACTATGTATTGAGGGGGAAATGTCTTTGCTTACGCTAGTTCTTCTGTTTCTTTAGTTGAATGTAAATATTAAGTGGCAGAGAAAAATTCTTATTTATTTTTAATATGACTGAATTGACTTCAGAGTCCGTCTCGGCGATTTGCTCGTTGGTTTGTGCATCTCTAGCAATATATTTTGGATATTATATATCTTAAGCGCGCAGATGTTCTTCCTGACTGTTTATTTAGCTATTGTAAATAATCACTCTCTTTCTATTTTAATTTCTGGTGGAACAATCCAATAGTATCTAGTTTTACGTACTAGAGTTCTACGTGATCCAAATAAATTTCCATGATGGCGTATACATGATGAATGCGCTTACAAATATTTTGATTCTCGGTCTTTCAATTTGTGACGGTTGCTTTGGCTGTGCCGCTTTTGTGACGTTTTGTTCACGACTTCCGGTTCACTCAGACGCATTTTTATGACGGCATCCAAATCGCTTACGTCCGATGCCCGGGCGCCATTTTTGTGACGGTTTTCGATTCGCTGAAGTTCTTGCTCGGTCACCATTTCTGCGACGACTGCTTTGTCAGTAGACTTTATGACGACAGATTTTACATTATATTTTGTCGGAAAGGCAGGTTTTAGGCATAGATGGGTAAGAGTTCTAAGGGTCGACTCATACATCGTATCTATATTCTTTTTAACCGTAAACAGGAATAGTTAAAATAAACTAACGCTTACTAGCGTTAAAAATGACTTTAGCTTTTCGGAGATACCTTGTATACGTTTATTTCTCTTAGTGGCCTTAGTCCTTTCTGTTTACTTCTTTAGGTGGTCAAATTAATGTATAAGGTTGCCTCAATCTTATATGTCACATAACGATCTTGCATTATTATTTTTGTACAGCATCAAGGTTTTCTGGCCTAATAACTGATTATCGGTGAGCGAACGGCGACCACGATTAAACTTGTAATACCGACATTTCACAGTGGCAAATGATGGTTATTGATTGCCAAAAGTGGAAGTAAGTTGATTAATGCATTCTTGTTTAGATAATCCACGTCGAAAGACATAATAAATCATCTCACGAAAATTGCCACGAGTTAATTCCATTTTTACCTAAGGCACAATCTTCAAGTCACTATAAAGACCATTAATCACGCTCAAATGTCAACATGTTCTGAGTAGGATTATATTCAAAAATGTCAAACTTTCTATTACAATTGTTAGATGGCGTTTTAGACACGCAGTGTTGCCTGGGCTTGTAACAATATAATATACCATAAGGCTGATTATTGTTTGCAATTCTAGTATGTTGAAATTTTGTTCGGATTTCTCCGAATCCTCCGTTATCCAGACATATACATGTCTGGCTTGAATTCTCTGAATATTACATTCTTATTTAACTGTTATTTTGCCACTCGCGCATTGAAATTTACCGAAATTTGACGTGTTAGCACCACAAACATGTAACTAGTGAATTCATTGTCACTTCGCATAATTAATAAAAAAACTGCAATGAATTTGCGCGGTTGCTTGACACGTTACAAACTTAGAAGATCCTCAAGTTTCTTAGAAATTCATAGTTCCAAAGGAATGTCGTTCGCTTATTTTGAAGAAAATCCACGATGTTGTTACTTCTGGTTACACTGGTGTATTTAAAACACATTACCGTGTTTCTAAGCATTATATCTGGCCAAAGATAGGTACTTATGTTGTCAGGTATGTACGTAATTTTGAGCATGTCAACACAATAAAGTTGAGAAGAAACGCTGACCTGGGTTTTTTGTACTTGAGGCACGTACTTTCCATCCATGGTAAGTTCTCAGTATAGATATGGTTGTCCATTATCTAGAACGTTGAAAGGGTTTTCTTGACTACTTTAATAAATTTAGTCGTTTCTTTCCATTACGTAATTCTACTAGTTTCTAAATTATACGTTGTCTGGAAGCTAATGTCTTTCTAACCTTTGGTAGGCCTCAGTTTATGATTCCAGACAATGGAACACAGTTTCATAGTAGACGATATCGCACTCATCCTTATATGCCGTTAAGTAACATTGTAATTCAAGTTCGGTGGGGCGCGCAATCACATCTTAAAACGAAGATTTCCGGCTACGTCACCGACAATCAGCGTAAGTGGGACATGAATGTATCGAAAATTGGTTGAGCTATTTGTACTTCAATGCATAAAGTTGTCAATGTGACGCCATAGTTCGTTTTGTTTGAGAGTAATTATACAGGGTGCCTGGAAATGATGAGTCAAGACTTCAGGAGGTGATTCCTCAAAAGAAATTAAGGCCTATAGCATTTTTTCGAAAACTTAATATTAACAGAGATACAGTGTGTCAAATAAAAACATTTTTTTTAGATTTCCTTGAATAACTTTTTATTAGTAGTTTGATTTCTTTCGTATTTTTCACATGTATTACTAGAGCCCCTGTAGATTATGTATAATGTAGAATAATGTAGAATATCTGAACGCAACCTTTCGAAGCAAATCCCTATTGACGTTATCAAGCACAATCAAGTGGTTAGATCAATTTAACAATTTAATTAACTCACTCACTCCGAATGATCGTTCACTTTATCTAACATAAATTTACCATAGCTGCAAACAATTTTGTAAATACAGCATTTATTAATGTTATTATCATTAAAACGCTTAGTAACATTTAAAACTGAACGCAAAGAATTTTGAGGATATGAAGAGTTCTGATTTTACAGTTTTACTTATTCTGTTAAGCGAATTATTGCGCTGGATAACGCCGCATTTGCTTGTGTTTAGTGGTTTAGATATTTCTTGTTCATTTATAGAATTGATTCATTGACAGATTTTGGTATGCAATGCTACTTGTTTTAATTTAATTCGTATAAATTCTAAATACGTGTAGGTTTATCTTACACTTGAAACGTATATCTTATGTTACGCATTATATACACAATGTTTTTGTTATAAAAATTGATTTTTCCCAGATTTCATTTTTTACGACCTATTTTGTTATTCAGGGTATCCATTTAGTACTCCCTTATTCGATTGCAGCTATATCATTAAATGAATAAAAAAATTGGCAAAGAATGTTAATGACATTAAGGAGGGTATATTGTAATTTTTTTAAATAGAACAACCTACATAGGAGTCTCGTTGAGTCCTCTTTTCAACCCTAAATTTTTTTGTCTTAACTCTTTGTCGATCGATGCGGATATTAAGAGTTACGATTTTCGACCTTATTATCGGCGGAAAATCTAACCGACGAACAAACTCATGCGCCGTTTTTATATCGTTGTTACCACTTTCTGTCCATACTATTACATTACCACCAGTTTTAGTATATTGCACGGATCGAGTTACGAACATTGTCATGTTATGAGCCGCGTTAACGTCCCGATTCCACATGATTCCGCAATTTTGGAAAATATGAAATCAATGGGCGGGTCTGTGACGTTTAGTGAGGGCTTTATCGTCGCTTTTATTGCTGCTGCCATTTATATCAAGCAGAAATGATGGCAATAAAGGCATTCGTCGAAAGGATTGAGAGCAAGAGCAAGTGGTGAGATATTCGTCCACCGAGATCACCTTACGTTTGTCGCAACGCCTGTGAAAGAACGCTTTCAATTCGCGAACGGCTGGCTTCAATTTACCGCCGTATGAAACGTTCTGCTTGATCGCGGTATCGCTGAAACAAACAAGAGTTTTTTTATCCTTTTCTTTCGCCATTATTAACAGTAACATCATCGTCGTTTAGAGTCAATAATTTATGTGTTAATTTATCAACGGCTTTCCGCTTTCGTATGTACGAGTCCCATTTCAAGCGGCGCAACGTCTTATTTTTGTAGCTCTTCTGGGAGTCTACGAAGTGATACGAAATATTCGTCTCGTTGTCTTCGAACTGCTCGGAACATTTAGCGGTTATCTTGGAGGAATAGCTCTTACAAATTTCTAACAGATGACACTCGTGAGCGCCTACAAGTATCAAACGACGTCGACGACGCGAACGTTGCTCGCACCAGATCTGCATGTACGTGCTCGATTTTATCAAGAAATTGGTCTTTTCGGCACCGCCACCGCCACCATTGTTATCTAGATTTATGTGACCAGCTCCCACGTAATTGACCACTCCCGGATCTAGATCGGCAGATTTGGTAGAGTATCGCCAATCATAATCAGAAGTAGTAGTAGTAGTAGTCGATGCGTTAATTTTAGATTTTTTACGATTTTTCTCCATCTGACGCGTTTCCTTGTGATGTCTATTCATATTTACGGAGCAACCTACACCGCTGATAGTGTACGCCATGGCACAACTGGTACATCTGTTATGCAGTAGGACGCGTATATCGTCCGAATTCTCCCCTTTTTTCACTCGTCCGTAGCGTGGATACCGAAAGTCGAAGCACCAGCGACAAATTAACGCCGTAGCGGCCATAAATTCTTTAACGCTTAAACTTTTCAGCAAAGCGTTGAATTTACTCAGTAGCTCGTGCAGGGTTCTAGCGTTGTAGCGTATATGTTTACGACTGGACAAATAAACAGGAAACAGAGAGAACAATCCCTGGCCCCTTGAGACCAGATAACGACCGATATTGAAAATGAAAGGTATCAATGACCACCATACCTTCTCCAAATCGACAAATTCGTGCCTATAGTCGAAGCCGCATAATTCCTCTAGAACTGCTATGATTTCTCGATGTCAAGCTATATTTAATCTGTTTATGTTTCGAGAGAAAAGTTCCTCGTACACCACGCGCTTCCAAGCAGATCGAGTTTTGTCGTCCGGATAGCGACAGGCGAAATAGCAAACCACTCGTCCATATAAATGAGCCAGAACACAATTCTTTATTGCCGTTTCGTGCTGGGCTGCCAATAAGTGTATCAGGAAGGTTCTGTGTGAACCGTCGTAATGACGAAATTGCATGCCGTTACGTTTTCGCAGCTCGAATTATCCAAAACTGAGCGCTACACATTCTTTCCTATGCCGCTTGTTCTGTAGATGATAATAAAATTCCAATAGATGATTGAAAGTGAAGTCCTCGGGAAAATTTCCTTCGTGCGATCGACGTGTATAGTAATAGTGAACATAGCAGACGCCTCGAGTGTCAGATGCGACAATTCTTCCACGTCTCGTTCGATTTTCTGCTTGTTCTTTATCGTTTGTCGTTACACCAAAGCATCTCTTTTGAGGGAAAATCCTTTTCTGACATTTGGTCAGCGAGGCTCGCTGATGATCGAGGTGGCTGTAAGTAGGACCCGGTATTTTTGCCGCCACATTATCTACAACCTAACTATATTACCCATTTATGTAATTTTTTTCATTGCATTTGAAACATATTATTTATTATAAATGAAACAATCAATTATTTTACCTTGTCGATATAATATTATAACATAAAATAAGGTCGAGTATGGCATGCAGCAATGTTGCAAATATTTACCAGGAACCGTTAAAGGATTAAAATGCGATGTTGCCAATTGATTAATTGTTTAAATATTTTTTGTCGATATCAATACTTCACTTACATTTAAATAGCCATCATATGGTTCTTTACTTTTTTATAAAAATGTTTGAGATGTCTTTGCTTGGGCCACTTTATCTCACAATAATATAATATTTGGTTTTTTTATACAGGTTGCCGAAAATTTGTATTTAAATGTTGACAATATCAATTCTGTCGCACACTATTTTTTTAAATGGAACACCCCATATCGATAGAATATTTATTTATCTTTAATTCGATACAACATGGTTGCCTTTATCTTTACCTGTTTTATCAGAAACTGCCATTAACCGACTAATTTTTCACTTATAGGAGGCTGCAAGGATGGTGGGTATGCTTTTCATATTAAATATAAACGTATTTATGCCCTTTGTCTATTTTATTCTTTATTAAACCTTTTTTAGTAGTAGATATAAAATTAATAGTTACTTAATTTTAAAATTATAAAATCTGAAATGGGTAGGTGGCTGTAATTTCTTTGCTTTATGTTGTCAAATATAGTTCCGTTTCGATGTTTAATAATTATATTACTTTGCCGTACAATGAAAACCTATTTATTACAATTTATGACAAAATGGGTTACTGTGAGCAGAATTTGATAAATATGCTTTACATTATTGGTGAATGCCATGGGAACTGTACAAAAGGAGTATCAACTTTTGCGGTGGAATGATTTTTTGAAAATAGTCTAACAGTTGAATTTTCAAAAATTTTCCACACTCGATTCAACATCTTCCTAATTTTGTAAAAAACAAGATATGGCTACAGCAGTATGGTGCGCGAGCTCATTTCAGCGCAAATTCCAGGCAACGCACAACTTAACAATTTCCTGATATGTGTATTGGGAGGCAACATTTGTAATATTAAATAATTGACTTTTGTGCATTTTATTAAAGTGTATACTTGTCGGTTCCGCTGCATATCCTCCTAGATCACCCGACTTGGCGTTAAGTCCGGATGTTCTTTTGTGTATCATTCTGCGGTCAGTACTAGAGAAAACATGGTGGAGCGAATACAACAATGCTTTAGGCGTATCAACCCTTATATTATTCAGGAAGTTAGAGGATCTTTGGTGTATGGGGTAAAATGATGGACATTTTAAACACTTGTCGTATTGAAGGCATTTTTTCATTAATAATTTAAAAGTTTACTAGCAACCTTTAGGCATTGCTTAGATTCGTTTTGCAAGTTTTGTACTTGTTTTATTAAGAGTTCTAACGTATAGCTAAAGAATTAATTGGTTTTTGTTTAATGGAAATTTTTGAGAAAACCACTGGAGACAAAGGCTATCAAATTAAAGACAAATAAAAGCTTTATTGATACATCTAATTGGTTATAGGGTGTTCCATTTAAAAGAAATGACAACTGACAGAATTGAAGGTGTCAATACTTAAATAGCATTTTGTACACTCTATATAAAGACACTAAATACTATATTATTCTGAGAGGCTATTAAAATGTAGGTAATCTGATATCGGCAAAAAATACTTAAAAAATTAATAACTTGGCAACATCGCATTTTAAGGCAAAATAACTTTAGTGTTGAAGAGAGGACTCAATGAGACTTCAATTTCGGTAAACCAATGTAGATTTTCTATTTAAAAAATTACAATCATTTGAGCCACGCTTATTTAGGAAGCCCTGTATAAGGGAAACTAATTTTAAAATGTACACTCCTTAATCTTATTGATATTCACCCTTCAAATTTTTTTAATTTAACGATATAGCGGGAATCAAATAAGGAAGGACTAGTTATACACCCTGTATATTATTAGAACAAGACAACTAATACTATTATATTTTCGCTATTAAATGAAGTAAGAAATTGCTTAATGCATTAAATTAACGTAATATAGAAATTATGAAAGAATGAACTCATTTACCACATAAAATAGGGATTATTTTTATTTCGTTAATAAATGAAAATTTAAACGATGCATATTTGAAAATATTTAAACTATTCATCATTGTATTATTATTTATACTTTAGATAAATGTTTAATAGATACATAAAATATTTTATGAGGTATTTAGTACTCATTGAAAGCAAAATGTTTTTTGCTGATAATAAACTTGAAGGATAATTATTCACAGTTAAATTCTTTTTTGATTTTTAACGAGCAGTTGAAAGATATTTAATTACATTTTATGCACATTTTATACTTATTTTAATTTGAGTTAACACAATTTGTGAGATGAAGCACGTGTCGTCCTTGCCCCCGATGTTTTGTAGTACCAGAATTAATTTTATGTAAATTTTTATAAACTAATTACTAATATTTGTGTTTAATAATAATAATAATAATAATAATAATAATAAATGCCTTTATTTTTACCAACACGTATATATGTCAAAGACAACAAATATGTGTCAAAGCAACAAGATATATTACAATTTCCATGTTAAAATGAGCAGAGTACCTAAGTAAAAAGTCGTTTTAAATACACTTGTGGTCTATTCTGTGACTTTTTCTTTAACATGTAAAGGGGTTTAAGACTTTAAAGACTGCTTAAATCTATGTTTGCATTCGCTAACTTGCAATCCTTTAAAATTTTAACATATCCCTTAAAACTATTCTTTAACTTACGTATTTTTAAATGGATGTTAAAATTATCTCTACATATTAAAAGGCCCGCTAATGCAACAAAGTTTTAGGTTATGTTTACATGTTGGTCCTTAGTTCAACTATTTAGTTAAAGAACAACTACTATTTTCTTGTTTGTTATTATTTCAAGTACCTATTAGGGACACTTTTAGTGGTAGGAATGGCTTTTTTACGACATTGGCGGTGAAGTGCTCGTACAAGAAATAGAAAACAATGAAAAAAGGTAAATGCGTATTTCAGTTATTGTAACGTTTTTAATCAAAAAAGCAATAAGGAATCGAAATATTTGAATCGCTAAGTCAATCTCAATCTCAAACAGTGAATGTATTGACGATATCTACTAGTCTTCTTTGTTGTTATTAATTAAGAACACTACTTGCGGCTAGCTCTGCAAAGGAATCTCTGGGAGCGGGAATAGGATTAATAATTACGACAATTTGTGTTCCGTTTGGACGCCAACCTTGTAAAAAAAATAAGACAGATGTTAAATATAATAAAGAAGAAATTTTGTGGAACCCAAGTTGTCGCTATTATTTCGATCGGAAGCACTTATCAAAAATAATACTTTTTTGTAACAAATCCTATAATTTGGAATAAATAGTAAATAGTAATTTATAATAAATTTTAAACAATGCACTGGTAAGTTTTAATATTAAAAACTGTAATATGATTATAACTAACTTAATAAAATCAAGTACCAATAATTCCGTGGACTCAAGTAATTTAGCTAAGATGTCTTGCAGCTTCTATGAGGGTACCCCAATAGTTGCTTGTATCCAATGTAATTCCTGGATCCGCCAATGTGCTTGAAAACCAGTCCAATGAATTATCTATGTAAATTTAATGAAACTGAAAGAAAAACATTAATTTTGTGCGCTTTCATTTATATTTCTGAAGGAAATGCTAATTAAAGTAGAACAACTGCATATCCGAACTATATGAATATAATATACAAAATATACGAAAGTTATAACAATGAAGCTAAGTCTGAACAATTAAGAAATTTAAAACAATTACTATTAAAATAATAAATATTGGCGGTTCACTTTCAAACCTTGTATTCCAGAAACTAATAAACCGAGTTAGATCAAACTAAGTTTATTTTGATAACAATTAAGATTTGTATAAGTATGCTGAATTTCAAAATTTTCCAAAGTTGCATTCGCTGGTAAATCTTAAATGTGTTCCAAAAAATGTGTTTTTCATTGATATTTTTAAGAATGTCGAACTTCAAAAATTAATTTAGCAAAAACCATTCATTCAAAGCGGCTTATACTTGGATATATTATTGATTTGACATTGTTATATATCTTTAAGAAATTATAATGCTATTGGGTTATTAATAATGTAACTGCAATCAATAATTGTGAACGACTCTATTTCGCTCATTTGAAGAGATATTCAAAATATTCTTTCTACTCAATATACAGGTAGAGAAATTAACACGTAAGAAGAAAAGATCTACTAAAAATAAAAATTGTGAAGACCAGTAGAGATAAAAAAGTTTATGCGAAAGAGCGCTCGGGAAACATTCCGCGAGGGGAAGACGGGAGCGTAAACAAAAGCAACACGGTGGGCGCATAATGTGTTTCAATGATTCAGAGAATGCTATTACTCAGAAGCGGCACAATAATGAAATTGTTAAGAAACCCTATGTGCATGTAATTATTTATTTCTAACTATTTATACATACAAGGTGTAACAAAAATTTATTTACAACATATGCATGTGTTTTTACAATTTATAGTAAAGCCTTTTAAAAAGTACAATACTTCGATTCGATTCTTTATCAAGACTGTAATATAAATAATAAGTACTATTTATATTTAATTGTAACATTGTGAGACTGTAGCCCAGCCCACGGCAGGTTACTAAATAATAATTGTTATATTCCGATAGCAGTTACATACAAACATTTTCTTCATCGTCTTCGTTGATTTCAGTGTCAGTACTTTCACCATCTCCCTCATCAGTACCATCCTCATTTTGCACATTAATGATTAATGGTTCTATTGAAATATCAATGCTATTTTCCTTCACCCTGTACTTTTCTTCAATTTTAATAGCATGACTAACACAATTAGCCCAAACCTCCTTTGGTAAATTTTGCATGGTTGATTGACAAAGTTCCAAAACATCTTTTATTTTAAAAGTCGTATTTGACTTCGCTACCTTATTTATAACATAGGTCCAAACCAATTTTATTGGATTAAATTCACAGTGGGCCACTGGAAGCCACATAAGTTTCACATTATTCTCTTGTACATCTTTGACAATTTTATCCAATATATATTTTTTCGAAAAACTATGTGTGCGATAGTTCCATCTGTACAGGTCTCGTTAAGTTGTTAAAATCAATAATTCCTTCGGGCAAAGGTACTTTTTTGTTTATTAACCATTCTATTATGCCTACTTTCCTCCATTATGTTGTAGGATTGCGGAAGTCTGGATTTAACATTGTATGATAAGGAGCTTGATCAAGAAAAATTACTAATTTCGCGGAAATCACAGTTAGTACATGCCTAATACTGTTTACTCATTTCATTAAGTTAATCGTCTGGCCCTTTATTATCAACGAAGCATTTCAAACAACCTGGTAGAAATCCAGTTTCTTTACCTATATCTAAAATAATAGCTCTTTGTCCTCCCCCAGACGGACGTTTGGTTCCATCTCTGTACCCATTAACTTCTTGAATGGTTCCCCTGTAGTTATCAAAGCTATCACGAATTTCTGGTGTAACAATTTCTACCCAGCCATATGTTTTAGACTAATTTGCGTCGCGCCATGTTTCATCAGTATAAAATATATTCCAATCTGCGTTTCTGTATCTTTTGATAGTGGATAAGTAGTCCGCTCGTTGAGCAGCTATACTATTCTTCTCC
>JAHWXV010656443.1:0-12076 GCA_024586415.1 Phrixothrix hirtus
CCTTAGGTATTGATTGCATTTTTGTGTAAGTAATTACTTAGGTATTTTAAAATTTACGTGGACTTTTAATAAATGATCAAATTGAACACAGCAATATGTAAAATATAGATACACGCCTATGGTTGACATCTTGTTTTTTTGGTTAGGAAGAAACACAAGAGCAATGAATTCCCTAAAATTTTTAAATTTTTACCGCTCTGGATACACTCTTTTTTGATCGCACGATACATGGAAATCAATCACATTACAATGAAACCCAAAATTGATCAATATCTTATGGTATTCGTTAAAAAAGAAAAACTCCTCATTACATGCACAAACGAAAAACAAATTAATTCACTTTAGAGGGTACATCTCATAATAAACTAAATAAAAAGTTCACTAAATCCTCAACTGAAAATCAACAAACCGTTTAACTTGCGGAGGAAGCTCACTAAATATTTAGTTATTTTATCTTAAATCAGTAATAGCATTAGTCTTTAAATATGCGTAACTGCAAGAGAAATACGAACCTATCTCCATTTGCGCCTAAATCCTTAGCGTTCGACAGACAATCAGAAAAAAAGAATTCACTTAAAATCTGATTGGTAGGCTCGTGAAACTAATTTTGTGTCTAATGATTATACCTTTCGGAATCTCTAGAAATCTTATCATTTTTGATTAAATATGTAATATTCAAATAAGTTCTTTGGTGACATTGGATGTTTTTAAGTATGATTGTGTCTATTTGAGTTAGTTATGCATCTCGATGCGCAACGCCATCATCCATGAGACTTTGTGCGGGCTCTACTTATATTAATCACACGTCGATTGCGCATTTACATCAACGCTTGAATATGAATAGCCTATAAGTTGATGAATGTCAAATTTGTTAATTATAGAACATTTTTTTTTATAATTTACTTACTTAGGTTTGTTTTGTTTTGTACTCCAGGCTTTGAATGCAAAAATTCTCTTCCTATGCTTACTTAAACATGCCTATTATAATTTTAGCGAACCCGAGGGAGTTCTACACCAGTGGAAATTTTGAACGTGCTACATCGACACGGGTTTTACAATTTTGATCCCTTGTCCGAGAAGAAGCCGCGTTCTTGAATGTTTTTCTGGTCAAAAGCTTACCAGCCTGTAGTGGATTTGCACCCATGTCCTTTTTATTCGATATCGGCAAAATAAATGGCATAGTAGAAGAAGAATAGGTTTATAAAATCATCTGGAAACCTATAGGCAGTGGTTTCATTCTTTCAGCGCACTATTCAGCCAGAAATACTTGAAGATGTATTAAGAAGTTAAAGTAGCTCTGTAGGTAGGTATACATTAAATAAATAGCCCAATTCACTATTTAGCGACGCGGCGATATTGTGCACGCTAAATTGATATCGACTGTGAGAAAAGTCTATAACTACGCGTATATCTATAGAGTGCAACAACATTAACTGTCGACACTAACTTTAGTGTTTCTTATGATACGTGCTGCTGGTGGTTAAAAAGAAAAAAGAAAGTGGAGATTGTACAAGAAAGAAATATTTAAAAAGTTGTAAATACGGTGAACTAAATGGAAAAATTACAATTGAACGATTAAACTTCTCTCAAATAGAATACTGAAATTTTGAGGAGTTACTAGTTTTGCTAGCCCATACAATTGCGAAACGACATTCAAACAAAATTTATGAACCGAGCCACTTCAACGGAGTTTTGAAGATGCATAGATGAGAACCGGACCTAATTTGTGTTCCCTTCAGGTTACAATTCTAGAAACATAATACAAATTATTATTTAAAGGTTAATTACGTTAAAAATATATCCTTAATTTTAGGCACAAAATAATTAATGTTTTCAACTTATCAGAATGTTGAGATACGCAAATGTTAGAGAAAACAGAATAAACTGATGGACTACGATGACTGTATGTATATACTGAGAAATATTTACTATTCAGGGGGGTTCGAAGATGGTAACGTTTTCCAATGTTTTACCGCTCAACGCGTCGACTAATTCTGGACCCGTCTCCGTGTCTCATTAAAATCGTCGAGCAACATCGCCAAACTACTCACATTAGTGGGTAACCGCCCAAGAATATTATTATGTGCAGGTAAATTAATAATTTAAATGAGAAGCATGCGCATATGCCAAAGGTGGCATCTTTAAACATAGTTAAATAGAATTTTTACCTCTACTCAAATTATTTGGCAAAAAATACCTCACCGTACATGAAGGCATTTATTGAGGAATCCACTTTGATTTTTTTTACCAAATGGTCAAAGTATCTGCAGTATCGTTTTTATATGATTCTCCTACCAAAAAATATTTTCATGTTTACCTACTTTGTGCTGCATAATTAAGCAGCTCACAAAATACGAAAAACTGTTACTGTATAAATATTCACTATATAGAATTTAATAATGCAACTGAGAAATTAAGTTCCCTTTATTTATAATGCTTATGTTTTAGCTGTTAATGCGACATTGTGAAAATATTTACTTTTCGAATGCAGTGGCTTTTAGTGCAATAACCAACACTCAAAAAGAGAGAGAGGGAGGAAGAGAGAGAAAGAGAAGGGGGAAGAGAGAGAGAGTTGTACAGGAATAAGCGAGACCTTGTTAGTGATTTGATGGTATTTATAAATGATGTTATTCTTTTATTGAAAAAGTTTTAGGAACAAGTGGATTTTAAAATCTAAAATTTAGTTCGATTAGTTTTGCGTGTTTTTTGTTTGGTACTAGCATCTTAAGATTATGCAATAGTCTCTTCTGCGTAGATATTTATTGTGAGATTGTAACGAAAAGTGTATCATATCGTTTTCTCAACAGAAGTCTATAACTTAGAATGTAGGGTCCTCGTTCAATGCTAAAAGATCCATTTCATAGCAACATATAATCAATTATTATTCGAATTCGTATTTCATTCATCTCCAAAATAGATGTTAACAAAAGCAATTTGTCACAATTAACGTATAAGAAGAATGACTTTCTCTGAAGTTTCACCTGACCTATTTCACAAATTCAGTTAATGAACTTATGGCAGTATCCATCTGTCTTGATAACTGGCTGAAATGTTGACATTCTCTCAAAACTTAATTCGGTTCGTTTCCGGAAGTTGGCTCTTGCCGCGATAGTTTTTATATTAAAGTGATATCAGCTTATAGCAATTATTATAAGAAAACATACCCAGAGTGATTTATCATTTTCATCACAACGTCGGCTGTTAACTTTAAACATAGGACTGGTAACCGTTAAGAAACTCTAAAGAACCTTCTGATAAGGATCTAGGTTTGGACCCAAAGTTACACCTATGCAAGGTGATACAATAAAAAGTTAATAATGTAGTAAAACAAAATAAATCTCTCAAGGAAAAATTTCCTTTCCTTGAAATTTGGAGGATAATAAAGTTAAATTTAATAGCGAATCCATGCGGCGATTAGCAAAGAATTAAATATGATAATTTCATGGTGATTTGAAACATAATTAATCTTAAATTCAACAACTGTATTATAATTTATTTAGAAGAATCGTAGATAGTAACAAAGTTATATAGTTTTATATCTAAAATATGACTTGTTTGAAATAATTCGTTGAGTAAATAATTGAATAAATTGTTAGATAGCTATAAAATAAAATAAAATTCGATTAAATTAAAATAAATGCCCTTTAATAAAATAAAAAAAGGTGGATAATGAAATTCTAGGAACACTTTAGAGACATAGGTTCCATACACTGTCGTGCAGCTTTATCCTAGATGACTGAGGATTGTAAATAACTCCTTCCACGCAATTTATTACTTTCCTCCATCCAGAAAACATGCTCCATTAAAAACTTCAAGGTTCAATAATTGATGGACATGAAAAGTTAACGTGAACGCTTCATAAAATAACGTCACTAATAAGAAATTTAAAATACTTAGAATTTTCACGTGGGCATAGTTAATACGTATTACACCAAAAACAACAAAATCAATGCTGATTCAAAATGACAATTTCCAGCTTCCTGCTATCCATCTTTCAATTCTGGAAATAACAAATTTTATTTTCCAGAATCGATCTATCAGTGCGAATTATAGGCTCCAAGTTGTTTTAATAGTAATTAACCCATGTTGTCAATTGAGCAAAATTATCGAAATAGTAAAAATATCTTTTCAATAAATATTAAATTAATTTAACGATAATTCACTGCAAACCCGTTACAAGGATGTGAAAACTTCATGTTTCGCATATATGCTCCGCAACTGATAGATTTATGTAAATTTTAAGTAAATGCTGTAAATATACATGGTGCGCTAAAAACAGTAGATACCAAAACTCAAAGTTTAGAAACTTAGATATGGAAAACATGGAGTCCAAAATGCTTCCTTACCAACATACACGTTTATTTTCAGAAAAATAAATTTATTTCCATCGGAACAACTAGTACAAAGTAAATGTAATAGCAAAATGTTGGAATTGGCTAGCTCTAGATTGAATACTTGTACAATATGATGCCTTTGCTGCAGCTTACCTCAATGGTTCATGGGTGTCACATACATCAGTTCTTTTATGTGATACCTAGCATGTAGATTGAGAGTGTTCAAATCTAGCTATCGTCTTGGTCAGTGATGAATTGGACATGTATCAGTTTTGTACCCCCCTCGATTGAACAATACATTGCAGAATTTAATCGACTAAATATTTTGTATATATAAAATTAATGTCCCAAATGAGTCAAGGATAAATCGATCAAGCTATAACAACCAAAGTTCATTTGAAGACAAAAAGAGATATAGTTATTTGCCACTACCTCTTAACAATGATGGATACTAACGTATTTAATTCACTGACTAGAACAAAAAGCGTTCAAGAATATTATATAAGTGGTTTAACGACAAAAGATAAGAATTATGGTCAAACAAATGAAAATACATATGCATTTGGTGTCATCACTTTACATATTTGGAGTCGGTATTTCGATAAATATGTCTCATAACTTATAGAATCTAAATCTAGAATCAGCTATAAGAGGATCGTAAAACAAAGCTCCTTTAGAAGAAAGAAAGAAACATACGAAAGCTTTTTAAAAGAAAAGTAGTGTTTAATAAGCCATAATCTGGACAAGAAATAATAACGATTGGAGCGGCACAGGGCGAACTTTTATCAAATACATTTTGAAGAGCTTTGATGTTTTACTGCGAACATTGTCCAGTGGATTTGATACTTATGTCACGAAACCAAAAAATTACACTTGCAACTTTACAAGAAAAATTCCATGCCTCCATAAGGTATTGATATGTGAAGGACGTAGTAAATATAAGACAAGTATCCAAGGAAGCTCAAGAGATCTGCACAAGGAAATAAGAAGCATCTGTGAAGAACATGCCAGAAAGATATCACGAACAACCACAAATATTAATATATCGGTTGCCACGCAAGGCTTCAGATTTATTTTTGCGCTATATTGGTTGTCAGGTTCTGATATATTTTCCGAATGTGATTGTCATAGTAACCCATGGTTACAGTTAAGACAAGTAAGTTATGGTTCACACTAGTACTAGTGCTGTTATGAAACTGAGTAAAGGTTTAATATCAAATTCTTGTAATCTGTTGATAGTTGTTGTTAGCGCAAAAAGTAGTTGTTAAGTGTCTTAGTAAAACAAGTCTAAAGAATTAGCAGAACTTGATTCTTCGGGCCTCGGACTGTTATAAGGCACTTACCGATCCTGTATCGTAATATACTATAAAAACACGTAATTTATAAATAAACGTTTTGTATTAGTAATTACTTTTACTTTGCCTTCTATGTTATTATAGTTTCGTAATGTTACGAAATTACAGAGAAGACTAGTCAATAATTTTGTTACGTTGGTTTCCTAAACATAGTAGTAAGTTTCAAATGCTTTTTGGCCTGAAGATGTTGGAACATAGTTTGCCTATAATTTCCAACTGTTAGTATGTACCCCTGTAGCTAAAATTTGCTCTCAAGCTGCGTGTCGTAAAAATATGCCTACAAAATTTTTAAAATGGAGTATGCAAAGGTGATGAGATGCTTAGCGAAAGAAGAGAAAATCCCCAGAAATTAAAGAGCCCTTGGTCAAAATAGATCAGCTTACGAAAAGGTCGATTGAATGCGAACCCCATCCGGAAAGATATACACAAGGGATTTCTGAAGAAGCATTGTCGTTGTGAAGCAAGAATTGGTGAAGAAGAGGCGATTAAAAACAAAGACGTTAGCAGAAAGTATAATCATTCACTAACCACGATATTTCGTATTTTGCATAACACTTGAATAAGGTTAGTGAAAGATGTGTGCCGAAACCTTTTCCGACATTTGATAAAGAACAGAGTATGTTGTTGTTCTGACTTTATCGCTTTGCAACCCCGAATAAAAAAAAGTAATAAGTTCCATAGTTTCTAATGGAAATCGATGACATGGCGTCGTTCGAGTTTACCAGGGTCTAAGGAAACAAAGGTGACTCAATTCCAAAAGGAGATAACGGTCAATATTTTTGTGATTATGGGAAAATCCTTCCAACTGACTTTAAAGAACGCAATACGACTGTTATTAGAGAATACTACACTTTCATAATACAGCAACTGAGGGAGGATATTAAATAAAAGCTACGTGGGGAACTGTCTTGAAGTGTGCTTCTATTACATGACAATACGCCTGTACATACATTGATGCTGATGCTACCTCAGATCTGGTCTGAAGCTACTTATTATCTTTTCCCGAAATTGGAATCGGGCATGCGAGGGGAAGATTCAAGACCGATGGTGAGGTGAAGTCTGCGGTTCTAGAACGTTTTATAACGATTTAGAAATAAAAAGATGTAATAAATGTGTTGGTGTACAAGAGGACCTTATTGAAAAGTAAAAAGTTTTTTGATTTTCCTTCACTAAATCAGGGTTAGGTCAAAAGATTTCCGAACTTGCTATGCAGTTATATACTGTCATGCGTACCTATTAGCTTTTATGCTTTTATGAAAAAAGACATGTTTACTATCATAATTTCACATTAAAAGCTAACAAAATCTTCTCTTCTTCTTTCCATATTCCAGTAGAAATTTGAAAACGTTTTTGCGTTATCAGGAGAAATTAGGTTTTCAGGCTACTAACATACTATTATATCTTAATGATAAAAATGCAGATTTTGGAACTTTTGCAGAAAATTTACTATTGTAATTTATTTTGCCAAGATAACCTGATAGGTTGAATCTTTGCGCAACAGATCTTTGCCAATATTTAAGGAACATAAATATTTTAATATACCTTACGAAACAAACGGTATAACTAGTATTATGCTTTAATCTGAAAAGCTGTTCCACAAATTTAAAGGCCGAAACACCTCCAACAAGGTATAAACAATTAATTTACGTATATATATATATATATAAAGTTTAAAATTTATAGCTCAAATAGAAAATATTTATAAATGCTTCTATTAATTGCAAAATCGAAACATCTTTAAATTTATTTAGTATATAAATTAAAAGGGTGTAAAATTCAACCAGTATGTCACTAATAACAACACCCTAGTAATAAATAGCCAAGAGATCCCATGAATATTAACGTATCGAGATTATCAGCTCACCAAGCCCAGATTTGTTCGGTTTTTGATTAGTTTTGGTCGATCAGATTATGCACCCTACCTAATATTAACGCTTAGCAGCTGTTTCAAATTTTTAGTGAGTAACGATTTAATAACCACAACATCGTAACAAAATTTAAGAAGATAAGTTTAAACATACATAATTATAATATATTATGATATTGGTGAGACTTTTCTCTGTACCATTAACCGCTGCTCTGTAAAATGTATTTTATAAAATTTTAGCTAGAAAGTTATACATTTGAATTTGATGTTTACCTTCAGCTTCGCACAATTAAAAGCCTCAATACAGACACGTTTTACTTTACATTGCTAAGTATATAAAACTTCCCTCCAGGAAGGAAATGATTGGCGAATGTCAAAGGTGCATTATCATTAAACGATATGCCACGTGTCTACAGCGGAATTCTAAAGAACTTCGAATAAAATAGATAGAAGCCATTGATCAAACCAGTGACGGAGACTAACAAAAACCATTTTTGGATGCTTTTAGATCTCTTCAATAATAAACAATGTCTAATAAATATGCGAGTAATGAAATAGGAGGGTTAGTTTCAGGGATGAAAATCGAAATCAAAACTAAAAGTTTGTTCTCTATTCATACTTCACTTATTATAAAAGCTTAATAAGAGATCCTTTACAGCTTTTCAGTTTAATAATGCACGCCGTGGCTCCCAATCTGAGAATTTTCAAAGGTACTAAAAATGCATTAACAAAGTATCAAATAATTGGAAACATTAATAATTAGTAATTTAATTTGACAAAAGACTTAGTAAATTTTTTGGGTATAATTCATAAGAATCATATAAATCTTTAATCATAATTGCAAATAATATTGTGACTTATCAAATATAAACGAGTCGACACTGTGGCCATCCATCACGAGACGGACCGGTTTGTGACAGGTAGCCCTTAATTAATATAGAAGCGCTCCGCCCTGCTTTTCACGTCACCTCTCTAATGGATTTCCACCCCCGAACAAACTTTTAAATTATACTTGCGCTGCATAAATCTTACGCTGTATATGCTCCTTTTTATATTAAATTTTCTTTATTCACTCTTAAGATCCGCAAAATTCTACATAAATATCCTTCGAAATTAAAAATTTATTATGTGAGAAGCAACTAAATTCTATTCAAAATATGAAATTTAAAAATTGCAAACAAACCGAACAATGTTCAAAAAAGTTATTCACGTTTATGACATATCTTAAAAATTTCTAGTTAGCGCATAAAAATTAAATTTAAAAGGTAATATAATATTTTTTTAGTATTATTACTTCACAAAATCGAGGCATAACCATAAAATAAAAGGGGGAATAAAAGAGATATAAACCGTGAAACCGTCTCTATACGGAAAGCTCTATAATGGGGTCTTCATATTGCCTACTAGTCTTTGCAATGAGTTACGTGTTGTTCTTTTTGTGTGCTTACTTCTCACATACAAACTTTATATAGGTACCAAACTGACTTTTTGATTGGAAATTAATACTTAAGGGTTTAAAATTTAAAATTCACTATAAAAACCGCTTATTATAAAAGTTATATCTTAAAGGTTTAAAAGCAAATGAAAACTGAATTTTAAATTACTTCCTATAAAGTCAGCCCTAGTCTGTGGATGATATTTGAAAACACATAAGCGCTTCCATAGCGAACTATCTGTTGGCTGTTGTTTGATCCCAGCGGAGAGTTATGTATCTTCTAGATTTATGTATAAAGTGTAATACCGGTAAAGCCATTCGTTGCTAAGCCGACAGTGTGAAACACGATCTAAACGTGTGTATCATATACCGAGTATTCATAATGTCTATAAATTTAGTGAGGATGTTTACCCCATATATCCTTTGGAGAAACAATATTGACATTCGGGGTTACAATTTTTAAACAAGTACAAAGGCAGTAAGCTAGGTTTATAAAAATTTTAGACATTATTTTGAATCAATAATAAGGGGACAATTATGAGATGTGCAGAAAAATCTTTTCTTATATAACTTACTAGCATTAATTGATAATGGTATATAAAACTGAGACAGATTATTTAATACTCTAAGGAGTAATACTACTCATTGTTGTCATAAGTGAAAAGTTTCACACTGCCATATCATGAAATAGTCGTTTATTGTGGCGGAACGCAAAAAGTTTTGGCAAAGATATTTACTGTAGTTTATTTTATAAATCATTTAAAATGATAATTAAAGTCACCGAATAATACAGTGGAGCCTCAAATTAATGCTAAAATTGGTACGAGCTCGTACACAGCAAGGGCGCTTACAGAACATAATAGGCAAGGTGCGTCAGTACATCAGCAGTCCCATTGCATTTCAATCCGGTGTTTGCTTTGATTTTCAAGTTAATTGCCAACAACCTTTTTCAGGTTGACACATCGTCCAAGCTTACAAAAGCTGCCTAAAATATGCGAATAAAATTCAATTACACAGTTGTATGCGATATTTCTATATAACTATTTTTATTGTTTACTCAGTTTTTACCTATTTTATAGAAAATCACCTTTTTCAAGTCTTGTTAAAAGGGTTTCTCTAGGTAAGTAGCTCTATTACTTTATTTGTAAAATAAGAGGTTTTTAACATTCAGTTCATTTACCTGGACAAAATAATTTATTATCTTCCTAATTCACTGTGATATAAACCAATTATTTTTAAAACAATTAGCGCATATTGCTTTTGCTTCTATTACTTAAGATCTATTCTAAAATTAAAAGTATACATAAAATTTCCAATCAATATTTTTAGAACATTACAGCTTATTTTGTTGATAGAAAATCATTAATTATAAAGGATTTCTCACAAGCCTATTTTGTCATCGGTTGCACTGAAACAATCAACTATTTTCAAAAAGTTTATTTATCTAACCATCATATTTAGAACGCGGTACATGTAATAGTTTATTATTATTTGAGGTCAGAAAATTGATAAAGGAATATTAAAATGCGTTGCATTCGAATCGAAATTCGACGAAAACTTAATGTCATTTTTCGTATTGCAACAAAGTTAGAAATAACAATAATTTTATAGAACATTCTAGACCATTTCGTAGAACTAAGATAAATGATGTAATTACTGATGATTTATTCGTGTAACTGATATCTAAATAAATATATTGAAGGTCACAGGCAAGACCTATGGCATTGAAATTTATTACATAATCATTATGACGAATTTTGTTTTGTACTAATTTCGAGATTTTCTAGAATTCTCCTTCCATATAAATAGCAATTTAGTTTCTGGTGTTGCTTAGAATCTTGTTTTGATATGTAGATAATCAAAATAAACAGTGTACTGTTAAAATGAATACTTAAGTGAATACGTATGACGAAATAGTAGTGAATATAAATAAAAACTTTTAAATAACTAGTTTTATTACAGTGGTGTCAGATGTCAGATTTGTTATTAAAAGTGCGAATACGCAGATTATTCATAATTAAAGGGTAGTGTTAATTGCTTTCTATATGCCAATAACAAGAAGCGCGAAAAAAATATGGAGTCGCTGATGGAAATGCTTCAAAGGATGCAGGTCAAAATGGAATCCAATAAAAGCAAGTTACAGGAAACAATGAATTCCAATCATGAAAAAATGGAATCCAAGCAAAATCAATTACAGTAGAATAGGCGCCCCTAGCACCAAGAAGCAAAACAATAGTTATAGGCCAACCGGATGGAGACGTCCGGTTAGAAAGTGCAAGAATCTTAGAATCTAACAACATACATATTGGTCGTTGAATTCTAGCTGGAAGAGTGTGAATAGAGACTAAGGAAACAACAGCTGTTCGCCTGATTCATGTCAATACCTTCCAAATGACTGTGATATGTTGCATAAAAACAAACGAGTAGCTTCTGCTTGTAAAGAATTTATCTTATTTGGATGAAACTCCTGAATCTTTTGATAGCGGTTTAACCCATCAGCTAAAGAACAAAGCCAGCCAATTGATCCAACGATATGCAGCTATATTTGCCACTGATTACGGTTTAAAGGGAAGAACAAATGTTGTCACACACAAAATAAATGCTGAAGATGCCCAAATAGTACATCAATGACCAAAGGGACCGCCTTTATCCAAACAAGAAGAAGCCGAGACGATAATCAGGGATATGGGCTCTTAAAGAATAATAGGCCGTCCAGTAGACCTTGAGTATCACCAGTTTTACTAGTTAGGAAGAAAGACGGTAAGTGGTAGACCCTGTGTAAATTACCGTCTCTTAGATAATGAGACCAAAAAGGACAGCTACCCTCTACCCAAAATTCACACTTTCGGGATCTTAATGATTTTCAACCTTAGACATGAATTGTGGATATTGGTAAATCGGTGTGGAGCCTGAGCCCCGAGAAAGGACAGCATTTTCCATTAGATGTCATCTTTGGCAGTTCACGGTGATGCCCTTTTGCTTGTGAAATGCACAAGTAACATTTCATAGTCTAATGGAATTGATCCTGAGAGAGTTGTCTTGAAAAACGTGTCTAGTTTACTAGAACGATGTCGTAGTTGTTGGA
>JAHWXV010656471.1:0-11831 GCA_024586415.1 Phrixothrix hirtus
TTTAAAATTTCGATGATTTTAAATAACATCGCTAAAATACGTGTTTTTATTAATTCGGGTTTTTCTTGAAAACAACAAAGTTTTTCGAAAAATAACAAGACTAAGAAAAGTTTTAGAATTAAATTTCCTATAAAATGAAATAACAACTTTTTGAGTCTGCTAACGGGTTAAAAGATTCTGTCACATTTTAAGGGTGCAACATCCCTTATCAGCCTTTTAAAAGCTTTAATTGAATTCTACTTACTGTCGATTAATACTCTTGCTGCTCTGACAATGTATTCCAAATTTAGTTTTTCTAAGTTCAACTATAACTGATGTATTGATTTATTTCGAAATTTGAAACCCAACTTTGAAAACCCATAACTTCTCAGGGATGCAAATTTGTATTAAGGTAAGTTGCGTTAAATCATCATATTTTTGGTTCCCCTACATGTCCCCGCTCTGTGTCGGTTCTTATTATTATATATATATAATAAGTTGAGATATGTTGACTGAAGTCAAATGTAAATGTTTTAAAAGGCCACCTTTGTTTGTATAGCAGAAGTCACTTTGAAGCTCTTCGTAAGCTCAGATAATCTCAGATAGCGGCAAGTGGATAGATATAAAGTCTAGCAGCAGATTACGGTGTTTGGGCACTTAGATGTTTAATAATTATTGATAAGTAATTAACAGAGTACTTTGTTTGCTAGAATTTAATAGTTAGTTGCTTTTAAATGGATTAAGGCTAATTGTTGTTGTACCAGAAATAATAACATTAAAATAAACAAATAGCAATTTAATTATCACAGGAAGGGAAATACAGATTTTGACTTTATATAAAAATTTAAGATATGAATAGATTGAGTGTTACCCAGCAGTAACCACCAAGGCTCCAGATGTTATATCCTTGAGAGGTAGTAGTAATTAGATCTGGTCCACCAGTTGGACGTAGATAATAAGCGTCGTTACAGTAGGCTTCGAAGTCGGCTGTAGAATAATAGAAGCAAGTATTTGATATAAACTAAGATGAGACAAACATCAATTTTAGCGGAGCTCTAATTTAGGTTTCCCTGATCTAATCACTTAATCAATTGCAAGATGAACGGCGTTGCAGGTGAAGCCTACAAAGACGGACGAATTATGAATTTCAGATTTTCCTTATATAACTGTTAAACAAGATAAGAATGTAATAGTAATTTATAACAGTAAATAATATTAATTAAAGGTTTTTAAAAATTTCTAAGCCGAAAATTAAAATTAATAAATTAATAAACCGATTTGGAAATTTCCCTTCCACAATTTGGAAAATCAAAAGAAAGTATCTCTAATACAATTGCTGGGCAAACACACGACAAGTAGAGTTGGATAATAAAGAAAATATAATTAATAATTTGTGACCAGGTTTAGTATTCAAAATATCGACGATAACTTTCATAAATGAATTAATTTAAATATACCTTGCTAATTAAACCACCAGAAATAATTAAGACAATGTCTTATAAATATCATAAAATATAATTCAAAACAACAAGACGGGTGTTAAATAGATGTAGGAGCAAGAATAATTTCAAATAACTACATAAACTTTAATAAATTGTACTTTGCAAATTCAAACCACAAAAATAATTAAGACAATGTCTTATCAATATTAATCATAATCAAACAAGGTGCTGAGTAGATGTTCGAACAAGGGCAAATTCAACAGGTCGTAAGAATTGTATTGAAGATATCGACGCAGATGTTAAATATAATTTCTAGAACTTAACCAAACGTGCCACATATTCGCTAGTAAAATATTTAATAGATACGACCAACCTCTACTTCTACTTATCTCAATGCTTCCCTTTTATATCAGCACCCTCCAAAAATATAGGGAGCCCAATACTGACATCTGTAACAAATAAATAAATAAGTCTTGCCCAAAGATCCAAAGAAACAAAAGATGTCAGCCTTCAGCGGAATTGTTACTGATTCCCTTTCTCACCATAGTTTATTATTTAAATTTTAATAAACTGTTAGTAATTCATTTTCAATAATCAAACTTAGATGTAAAAGTTAGTATTTTGACGAAAATTATATTTTAATATTACAAAGAAGAATCAGTAACGTCTCCGTTTTAAGGTTGAGTCGAGAATGCCTGTGAAATTCAATATTCCATTTCTTCTCCTTTATCCCGCCTGCTTGTGTCGTGCTGTTAGTTAAGATTAAATTTATTTAAATTTACTATTTGAGAATTTAAAACTAATAAATTAATTATTTCGATTACTGTGATTATTAATTGTTTAACTGAATAACGATGCATCATAAATTGTATGTTTGCTAAAGTGAAACCAAAATAGATTGAAATTAAATTATAAACAGAAAATGCACACATAGGGTGTTACAAATGAATTTCCTGTAAATAAATTTTACTAGTTAGGTAAAATTATGTAACAACCGTTACATGGCCTTCGCACGGTTTGCTTACCATCACTTCCAAATTAATTTATGTTTATTTCATAAATCCACAATAGTTTCAGCATTTCTTGCTTTCTATTGGTTCCATTAACAATTTAGTGTCCCTAATAACGGCATTTTTCTTACAATTCTACCATATAAATTATTTTCTACAAACCTCTTGCGAACAGGTTTTGGAAAAGTCCAAAATTTTAGGTCTAATTTGATGTCCTTTGAAGACTTATAAAGATTAGATTTGGAAGCAAGTACAATTTTAGGTCTTTATAAGCAATTTTTTTCTAAGGTTGAGTTAGTTTTTTTAACCTTTGATGTTTTAAGAGCGTTTTAGACCAACTTCTTTGAACGCTAAACAATTCTAACAATTTTTCAAAGCAATTTACTTTCGTTCTTTTGAAGTTAAAGTTTGTTTCAGCTATATAGTGTATTCTACATCCCATCACACCTCATAACAATAAAATTCTTTACATTGAATAAAAGGTTATCAAAGAAACCCCCATACGTTTGATATTTCTGTCTTCTCTATGTTAATAGCCAAGGTAAAACTCACTTTATTGCATTACGTGCGATTCTCAGCAAAATATAAAAGTGCAAACGAATATAATTTTGTTTATGTACATTGATAACATATCTCACAATGCTGTAAATACGGGAAAGAACGAAGTTACTTATTATTACTCGGTGATGAATCGAACAACAAAGAGCCTGAAAGGGTAGGATTATCAAGTATTATAATATTACAATTTGACCCAACAAAGGTTTTAAAAACGTAATACTGAGTAATCCTACCCTCTTAAGCTACTTTGCTCCTTGGTCTACTTACTTCTAATAAGTTTAATGTAGGTAGTTCAAGGATTACCTGAATTCGATTATCAATTTCCTTTAGAAACCAATTTAATTTTATAGTTAATTTATTACCTTGTTTGCAGTAAATATTTATGTTATTTTGTTTTACACTAAACAGATTAATAAAATATAATTCCAAAGAAACGTTTTTTAAATCTTATATCGGTTGTAGAAAAATTTATTACGAACGTTTAGAAAGCTTTGCACACTGTATTCCTATGCTCGTTTTGAAAATCCATACAACTTATCTTTTTAATGTAGGTCTGGTTATTTATGTTTCATAGTATATACTAAAATATAGCAAACACGATTCTTTCGTAAACTTTTTGAAAGTATATTATAACATTTATGCTTTTTAATTTTCAGAATATGGATTTTAACGTTTGTTCAAGTAATGTTGAATAAAACCTTACTGCATTCTTTTTATTTTTATATAACTTCCAGTTACCGTTCCTGAAATTAAACTTTTATTACATAGGACACAAGCGAACATTCAGAGTTGAAAATATTCTCTGCAACAAGAGATATCAGTTAAATAATATAAAAGAACTTATACAGTATTAATAATAAATACCGTTCCTTTTTAGAATATGAAAGTTTTGTTAAATTAATCACTTTATGTATAGGATGCAGGCAAATACAAATTTACCGTTTGTAAATTTGTTTTGATTGTAGTTTCATTAAATTAATAACCATAGCAAGCTTATATATTACTAGCTTATCCTTACCTATAGCGAATTTTTAGAATACGCATTTTATGAATTGTTTACAGTAGATTAAAAATAGTATTATTACAAAATATAATTCCATTATAAAAATAAAGATAATTACATAATTTGAAATATCTAAAAAATCTTATACAAGGATTTTGGCATTTTGGCTTTTGCTTGATCAAAAGTAAAACACTAATGAATTTAATATTTTTCAAAAAATCTTATTTAATATGAAACAGAATAAAAAGATAGTGTATTATAATATGCTATATGGCAATAAGAAAATTAGAAAATAATTAGTAATAATAAATAGATTATTGCGTCAGCAATATTAAATTAAACCAAAATTATTTCAAATACAATTACCATCCCATGATAATTCTTGAAATATATGAAGTACTTTACAGAACTTAATTTTTTAGAATAACCTATAAAACCGTAATAATTATTTGTAATTTAACTTAACCTTTGCGTATGATCAAATTATAATTTCAATTTATTTTAATATTTACTGAATACATATAAGGAAGGTGGTAGCAACCATCATGGTCAGATGTAGATAAATTGCATTATCTACCTGTCCTTTTATTTGTATTGGCACGTGCCGTTTTTAAATTATATAGATGTAGCAAAATACTCATTAGTTGAGCATACTATATAGTTCTCCACACTCAATGTTATTTGAAAGTCAAGATTGTTATTTTATTTGAGGTCAATACTATATGTTCACGATTAGGGATACGGGCATAATGTATTGAATTTGCCTTATTATATTAATTTAGGTATAAAGTCATACACTCAGAAGATATCTTGATCATTGCCAAGGTTACACATGAAATAATAATAATAAAATTAAAGCTAACTTCACCAAATATGGAATCTACTTTATCAAAATGTTGGCCTCCACAGAGGGAAGCAACCGTTTGTAGGAATACAGTTGTAAAACATACTGATGACTGTTCACGAGTATATTAGGGTTTTGTTCTATAAAACGATAAAGTTATACATAAAACTTATCCTACTATGAACATGACTTCTTTGTTGTCATCTGGCCACAAAAAACGATACTTGAAGGGTTAAAAGCGTATTATTTTGACGGACTGGTACAATTCGATGCAGCTATTCTATCTCAGCCATCTATTTAGTACGTTCAATCAACGTGTCGCAGCATCCGTATGCGACACGTTAATTGAAAGTTCAAACTTTTATATTTTTACCTATTAAGCTAGGTTATACAAAAATTTTGATGAGAGCCTTAGAATTATTCATTTTATTTATACTACGATGGCAGTTTTCTTGGCTTTTCGCTTGTGTCCAATTTTAATAATTCGTAGAAGAATCGTCATTATTTTATTTATGTTAAATATCCTCTTACTAAAAACCACTAGATGCATCTGCCAGTATTTTTTGGATTGAGGTACCTTAATAATTTAATTCAATAACACTTTATTAGAGCAGAACGAACACTAAACATATAAATATCATTTAAAACTTAGGTAAAAATAAGAACCGAATTACAGTTGACCTTTTAGAAGCTTGATCTAAGAGCAGTCAGTAAACTAATCATAAACAATATAGAAACAAGTACATTTCTTCTAGAATTGCATAAAAAATAAAACCAAATAACATTAAGCATTATCGTAAGAAGAAAACCATATTTACTCAACTACTAATCAACTAATGCAACGAAAGGCAGCGGACAATGATCCTTTGACCCATTTAAATATATGAGACAAACCAAATTAACTGAAATCCAAAACATTTGTAATATTAAAACTTTTACCGTACAATTCTCACATCTAGTATAAAATTTGTTACACTTATGCCGAAATATGAACGCGTGCTTTCCAACGTTAGGCAAATTAAACTCAATTATTACATGAATGTAGGAAAATCACATTAGAATTAAGACATGTACATAAATTTTGTAAACTTACTATAATCATATAATCATATAATTCACCAATTTTGTATATAAACATGTAAATATTATAATAAAGACATTCGTGTATTATAACTTGAATCGCATTTTTCTTCGTCTCTTGTAGTCTACAAATAAGAGATGTATCTGATCGTATAGACTGACGATCATAGCGAAGAAAGCCAGCCAACAATCCTAAGACGTCTAGAGCTTTACGATGAACCTGCATAGTTACTAACTTAAATCTGTTATCAGTATTCCGATATTTATGCAACTTTATATGAGGCGTCCGCCCAGAAACGGGTTGTTCATAGAAAACAATTAAGGCTTGTAGAAAGAAATTTTAACGTTCACAAATTAATTTTTTTCAATTTCTGTGTGATAATTAGGGTACTTGGCTTTTAATCGTCAGGTTTTAAAGATTGATCGCGAGTCTCCACCTTCGATACTAAGTTGTTAGCATACCTGTGTATGTTTGAAATTCAGTAGCTGGTGTGTCCATCTTTTCGCATTGTTTTAATATAAAAACGTTGTCCGCGTATACGACTACTTACGTATTATTTGGCACATGCGGAAGTTCGTAAGCGTAGGTATTAAATAGATTATATGGCAGTATGGAGCCTTGATAAACCTACCCTGTCATGCATATTATCGATTAGAAACTATTGCATACTCGAATTTGGAATACACGATTTTAAATCGAGGGCTTAGAGTAACTGCAAATATACACTTTTGAGATCATTCAACTTTAAATCTGATTTTTATCAAATTTAAAGGTCATTTCGGAGATGTCACACTTTAATTTGGAATTATTAGTTAGATCTATGTTTTCCTGTTTAGAACCACCTTTATTGAAACGTAAAACAAACATAACTCAAAAACGAAAAATTTGTAGATACGTTTTTGTTGCTCTGTCCTCAAAATGTTAACCCGTATCAATTCAATTATGGAAGTACGTTATTATTAATTCTTTATACTTTAGCTGTGTTTGTGTTGTGTGAGCTTTAAATTAGCGAAATCTTCTAGTATTATTTTAACAACTTCTATGATTTAGTCATCAGTGGAATGTTAAGGTTGGACACGGAATTATTTTGTGGAAATGATATTAAGTAAGTTGAAATAGGAAGTTAGACGTTTTAGAAAAATTAAATTTTCTGTTTTGATTAGAATGAACAAAATGAACAAAATATTAATGCCTTTTTCCGATTTGTTACTTTCCTTCGACCGGATTGGAAAGTAATAAATTATTCATAAGATGGTGTTCATGATGCTTACTAAGAATACCTTCGTTTTACACTTAGTTGGCAGAAGTTTGATTGATTTGGCCAGGACTAGGCTTACTGGATGTGATTAAGAATTTTGTCGAATGTAGGTAGATACGTTCTTGGTTTCTATCTGAGCTTATAGAGATAAATTAGGATATTAGGAACTGGTAAATATGTCATTTTCATGGTGACTGTAAGGGAGAATTTAAGAACTCTGAAAACCTGGGTGGATTTTACGAATGGAGTCCTCTAGATTTAAAGATTTGTCGAGATCTCAAATTTAATTATTGCGTCGTTGGAAATTGAGTATGTGGAGATTTGCAGATTGAAATGTTATGGGCAATTTGGGTTATTTTTATAATTATACGTTTGATTTAAATAAACATTACACAGTACATTAATAACACGATACAATATTCTGTTTAAAACAAATAGGAATGAAAACACCCTAGCTAAGTCATTGGAGTTAGGTAAGATGGGTAAGTTTTCATCACGGCATTCGGATCATCTACTACCAGCTTTCGCCAAATTATTTGAAAATCTTCTTATGAAACAAACTTTACAATATTTTGAAACAAATAATCTGTTCTCCCTGTATTAGTACGGGTTTACGAAAAATTAACTTTCCACAAGTGCTATTACTCCCCTTGTCAACAATATTCTCGCAAGCTTTGGGAATAAGTACGTATATTCTACAGCACTCCTAAATGTTAGCAAAGCATTTGACCGCGTGCCCCATGAAATTTTATTACGTAAACTTTACTTGTATTATCTCAGCCTTAAATTCATGTCGCTCATCATGTCTTATCTATCGAATCGTCAGCTAACAGTAAAGTTTAACAATAAATTTTTTGCTATATCAAATGTTAAATATGGGGTAACGCAGGGATCAGTATTGGGCCCCCTATTATTTTTTATTTATATGAATGATCTGCCCTACTTTCTAAGTGATTAGATATCACATTTTATGCCGATGATACAGCACTAAGACTATAACTGAGGGCAAAGGGAGTGGCTTGATATGATCTTCACCCTAAAAACAGAAGTGATACCTTCGTCAAACAGAACATGTGCTAAGTACGAGGGTCGTCTGATTAGTGAGGTAACTAACATACAGATGGCGCCATAGTCTACGTATGCGTGTTATTTATCAAATCTATCGTATGTTATAAGACAGTTGTCAAAGCTTTAGCCAAATACGTTGCGTCTTTTGTCTCTTACAGTTGTTTAAAGTAAAGATGTTACATTGTTTTGTGAATATCGACAAAACAGGATTTCGTATTGTGACTAAATACTTCCATATCGCCGGGAAAAACCCAAAGAAATTAAAGAAGAGTTAGATAATGTTCACAGAGAACCTGCGCCACATTTAAGACAATTTGTATCTGAGTAAATGAATTTAAACGTGGCCATACGAGTACCGAAGATGAAACAAGATCAGGACATCCGAAAGGGGCTACCACTGACGAAATCACCACCAAAGTTCATGATCTTGTTTTAAATGATCGTCGATTAAAGATGCGTGTGATAGCAGATACTATATGTATATCTAAAGAATGTGTTGGTCATATATTACATGAAAACTTGGATATGAGAAAGCTATCAGCAAGATGAGCGCCGCGTCTGGTAACTGTGGACCAGAAAGAATGGGCGTAACAACTTTTGAGTACCGTTTGACCCTTTTTAAGCATAATCTCAACGAATTTTTGCGTCGATTTATTATCGTTGACGAAACTTGGATAAATCACTATACCCCCAAAACAAGAATTCAATCCAAACACAATGGGTAGAAGCTAGTTGCAGTGCACCGAAGAAAGGAAAAGTGGTTCCATCAGCTAATAAGGTCATACATAGCCACCGTATTTTGGGATGCTCGTGGTGTTATCTTTATAGATTACCTTCGAAAGGGGAAAACAATTACAGGCGAGTACTAGGCGTCGTTATTGGACCAGCTGATTGAAAAATTAAAGGAAAAACGACCTTATTTCGCAAGAAAGAGGGTGTTGTTTCATCATGACAATGCACAGGCTCATTCATCAAACACTGTCACGGCAAAATTAGCTGAATTGCAATTTGAAATACTTCGTCATGCACGTTAAAGACCAGTTTTGGCTCCATCTAACTTTTTCTTGTTGCCAAACTTGAAAAAATGGCTAGGTGAAAAGAAATTTTTATCTAATGAGGAAGTGATTGTAGAAACAAATGATTATTTTGAAGCGTTTAATTCGTTCTATTATAGTGAAGACATTAAACGACTTGACATCGTTGGAACAAGTGTATCGAGTTAAAATGGGACTATGTCGAAAAATAAATGTAAAAATCTTCCTTCTTTTGTACTACTTACCTTAGTTTTCAGACCACCCTCGTATCTTGGGATCGTACTTGATCATAGACTAACTTGGGCCCAAAATGTGATTAACTTGCTAAAAACTAAGCAAAAGGATTTACTTCACTCGCAATTTGGCTAATAATCTGAGATAGTATTTAAAACTACCTATTATGCCCTAATACAATCTCATATTGAATGGGGACACCATTTCTCTACATCAACTGGTCAAACTACAATGTAAAGCTGTTCGAATTGTAACAGGTATAAGATATAGAGACAACTTCTCCAAACAACATCCTTACATTGCCATTCTTATACATATATAAATGCTTATAGATCTCTTTAATAACCCATTATAAAGTAAACGTAATAGCTTCCATTCCTACGACACAAGAAGTGCGGACTTCTTTATAAATTATTCAAGAATATCAAAATCCCGAAAGCAGTCAGGTTTTATTGCATCAGATTTTTCAATAAGTTTCCTACCAATATCTAATTAATGAACACCAATAATCCCTCCAATATAAAGAAAAGGTGGGTTTTTAAACTAATCTAAGAATTATAGTATTCCTACCCTCTTTCTCATTTTTATATTATTTTTATGACGTTTGTAAATGTATATTAACAAGAGCAAAGGTTATTATTATTATTTTTTTGTTTCCCGGAATTGTTATTATTATTATTGTTATTATTATTATTATTATTATTATTATTATTATTATTATTATTAATCAAACTTTACGTACTTTTGATAGAGCAAACTTCAGAATTGTTGTTCACACACAAATTTAATTTGAATATAAATACACTTATTTAAAAAAGTGCAAAACGTAACACAAACATTTATCAGAAACAACATCTAGGTAAACTAGGAATATTGAAATAAAATTTTTGATATACACCTATGTTTACCTCAACAAATAATGGAAATAATGGTACAAATTTAATTTGAATATAAATACACTTATTTAAAATAGTACAAAACGTAACACAAACATTAATCATAAACAACATCTAGGTAAACTAGGAATATTGAAATAAAATTTTTGATATACATCTATGTTTACCTCAACAAATAATGGAAGTAATGGTACCTGTAATCTAGTTAAGATTACTATAAGACGATCATAATTAAACTGTGGAGGTTTGGCTTAGTTTAAAATTTTACGGGCTGAAATCGGCGCTAGATCGGCTAGCGGTCGTAAAAAGAACATTATTTGTATATTCTGTACGGGCTCGCTTCGCTGCGAGGGCTGGACCGCCGGATACGATGGTCCCTTCGAGGTCGTCGATGATCTTTATAGGGAGGTCACAGGACTATTCATACCGCGGTCCATGGCGTTAATCGCTATGGCAGTGGGGTCTGCTAGACTGATGACGTCCGCTGGCGCTTTCATAACGGTCGCAACCATCGATATATTATGTTATCGGAGTTAATACAAATAACAACATTACACATTTAACAAAAAATTTATTTGAACAAACAAACAATTCTTTACATAATTATGGATAACTATAACAAAATTTAAACAAAATTTAACAAATGTTCATATTTCAGCACAAAGACGCCGGTAACTACTAAAAGTTATGGGTTGCCTTTTTCTGTTGTTAACGGCCCCCCGTGGAGAAATTGGCTTGATTGTGCTACGGAACGTGGTAATGTTTACGATCTAGACAGTTAATTTGTTTTTGGATCCGGTATGGGTCGGCGGTCAGAAGATCGGCTAGATCGTATGCGTGAGGTGTGTCGCCCCCGTTACACAGTCAACTGTGGACCGTTGTTGGTCTCTAGTTGCGTAGCGATGCCTGTTGTCTTGTAGAACTTGTTACCCTAGCAACAATAGTCTAGCATATGATGGCGTCGGTTTGGTAGATTGGCGACGCACAACGTCCTCGTTACCCTGGCAACAACAGGGCAAAGATACTTCGTAGCACTCATTGTCGTACAAGACTCGTTACCTTGGCAATAGTAGTCTAGCATGCTGAACGTCGATATTTCTGTAGGTCGAAGACACACAGTATCCTTGTTACCCCGGCAACAACGGACCGATATCACTGCGTCGCCTAGCATGTTCAAGACTCGCTACTCTGGCAACAACAATCTAACACTAAACGTCGTTATTTTATATTATTTATTTCAATGGGCGTCGTGGCGACTCTATTAGCGACGCTTTCAAATATTCGTGACCTGAAATGCAATGCTTTTGTTGTCAGAATTAGTCGTTGTCCCATCAGTCGAATGAAGCTTTGACTTCGCTCCACCTATATATATATATATATATATATATATATATATATATATATATATATATATATATATATAT
>JAHWXV010656500.1:0-15538 GCA_024586415.1 Phrixothrix hirtus
TATATATATATATATATATATATATATATATATATAAATGTTTATAAATCCAGTAGGTTGCCTAATTAAAAATTACAAAGCTACAAATAATGTATTTCGTTAAAATAGGTTCAGTTAATTGTATATATCAAATAAGGTGCCACCATTTTAGATATGAACATGCTGCAAATGTAAAGTACAGAAATTATCATAAAGCGCAATAATATAATGGCAAATAGGTTAAGCTAGTGGAATATAGATACGGCGTCCTAAATTAGTATAGTATACTTCTCCTGCAGCCGCGAAGCGATATACTCTGTCGTCAACTGCGAAGCTAAGAAGTTAGACTTCAACCGCGAGACCGGGGACGTCGATTGTGCAGCCGTCGTACTCCGGGCCCGACCGCGAGACCAACTCCCATGGTGGGGCTCGCTTAGAGAATCAACCTTTGATTTAAAACATATAATCTAGCCGGCGAACCTAGTTTTCGCTTGGAAGTTGTTCAACTTAGTTGCTCTGCCAGCAGGGATCGTCGCCGAAGGCTAGTCACGATTCTCCAGTTAAACAGTTACCTGGGCGATAAGGTACCTGAAGAATCCTGAAAATCACCGTCATACATCTTGCGAGGCCCGCCTTATTCCAGCGTCGCAGTTGCACTTACGTCTCGACGAAGTAACCTGATAGACTCGCATAGAGAAGCCGTAAGCGTTTCCTCTAGTTGCCCGTGCGATAGGAGTCGGCGTTACGTGGTATCCAGACCGCAGAAGGTTTATGTAACAGGAACGCATGAAGTCCTTTAGGTCGATTATTAAACCGTTTGTGTATCGATGTTAGCAGCATTGATACGAGTCCCGTTCTTAGACAACTTCCAAAAGCATTCTAGCATTTGTCTAAGACTTGCAGAAATTAATTACTGTTAGTTGAAAGCCCTTTTATGAGAAGTGCTAATTAATTAATTTCATTGATACTAATTAATTAGTATCATTCGTCCGTTGCTAAAGTTAACACTAGCCGGAACAAAGCTATTGCCATCAATGATAATTATGTACATTCATTGATTGAGCTTTATGAACCAAAAGTAAACATTTAATTGTCGTTGTTGTAGACACAAAAAAATAGTTAAATGGTCGTTTTATTTAGTCCATTGTGTAAATATTTGTTTTAGTATTAGAAAAAGTTTACATCATTGTTTTGAATCTTTCGTTATTATTTGGTATATAATTATTCTGAATCTTTCATACTCATCTTGTAAATACTTTTTAATTTATAATTAATAACCCATTTGTTTTTATTTGTAATATAGAACTTATGAAGGTTTATTCCCTTGTTATTTATCAACCAATTTAGCTAGGTATGAACGGTCAAGACCTCCGTCAAAGAGAAGTCCTGTAAAGAAAGAATCCGGCCTCACGACTGGTGTGTACTTAAGCAAAATATATATAATTTTTCCCCGCGACGTAATTAGAGAAAACCGTAACGTCACAAAATAATGCAAACAAACAGAAAGAATTTAATGTCATTAAATATATAGCAAAAGAGAATAATTACCCTCCTAAAATAGTATGCAAAATTTACAGCAAACACAAATTTAAACCTAACCTAAAAATATTTATTACTTTGCAACCGATTACAGGAATTTTTTTTATGCCATTAACGTTTTATCATATAAAATTGCTTCACTTTTTAAAAAACTTAAAATAAAAGTTTTTTTCAAGAAGGGCATCACATTAAAACAAATTTTGCTATATAAAGGATCGTATACCATACTTATGGGTAAATGGTATATATGAACTTAAATGCAACATCTAGTTATCAAATAAACTAGAAGCTATGTACGTGGGTCAGACGAAACGTCATCTTTCTACGCATATTAATGAACATTTGGCGTTAGTTCGTCTTAAAAAGTTGATGATACCAATATTTCTAATTTTGCCAAACATATTCTTCAGCTAAATCACATTTTTGATACTTCTTCAAATGTTCAAATTTTATATAGTGATTTAGACAATTATTCTCTTTTAAATAATTACAAAAGTTTTAGTATAAATTACTATAACTTTCACTCAAATAAAAATCTTGTTAATGAAGGTAGTTCCTCCAACTAATGATTTTTTAAAACTTATTATTGACAATTTCACATTAAAGACATTTTTACATTTTTGTTTCTAACTTCTAAATAACATTTTCGTTTTATATAATTTAAATTTTAAATTTAAAGATTATTCTAACCAATTTTTGACATTTTATAATTACAAATTTTATGTGTCAATTCACTTTTATTCATATTTATAGATTCCTATTTATTTTTGTTATAGTTTTGTTTTTTAATAATTACAAAAACGAAACAAAATTTTAATTGACGTTTTTTAGATTTTAAACTTATTTTAATGGATATGTGGTTATTAATATGTATTAATTTATAATTTTTAAATTTTCTTTTAGTTTTAGTATTGTTATTTAACTTTAGAGAAACATCTACGTAATTAAGATCGAAACATGTTAGAAAAATTGGATTTTTGTATTAAATAAATAATTTATTACAATTGAGTTGGCTTTTAAATAGTTAATTGAGAAGATGAAGCTATTGTATATATTAAATTTTTTCTATATTCTCTCATGTGTTTGTATTAGCTTAATGGAGCTTAAAAGAACAGCCCTCGCATAAACATGCAAAAGTTAAAATCTTTTAATCCGTGGAGGCCTGACAACACTCATCCCTGTATTTAAGATTAGCTAAAATACTTATCCATGGACGTTGCAGTTTAAAAATGAACATCTAAGATGAGCAGTTTCCTCATATAAATATATTGAAGGGGGCATAATAATAACTACTCATAAGATCAGTAGTTACATTACCCGATAATATGCGAAATACAAACATGTTGCCACTGTTTATGGTTGCTATGTTATTACAGTGGATCTTGAACAGCAGTTTACTATCTAGGTACATTCCGAGGAATTTGATGGAAGATGCATTAATGATATCTGATCTCCTCAGTGATAATAGCATTTTATTGGTTTTGTCTTCGTTGATAAGTAATTGATAAGCGCCGGGGCTCATTTTTCAAGTTCGCAATATAATACCAGATATGGTAAAGAAAATGATTTCGTTGCTTTTTGTGAATTTCTATTTATTATTAGTTAGTTATGAGAAAGAGTTAATTTGTGCTGAATATAAGTTAATATTTTTCATAGCCGTAGTACTGGTAGGGTCTACATATTATGAAATCCATGCTCTCACTTTTATTCGCGTTATTTATCTACCATTATTGATATTATTAATAAAGTGATACGTTTTTGAAAAAATACATTAAATTTTGCCACAGCGTTGCAGGGAGGGGGGTAATGGTATAAAATGTATTCCTACGTATAAGTTCTGAACAAAATATATTCGATCCACCAACTAGAAACTCGCGATTTCAGTAGTCATGTATGGTAGGATAACGAACAAGTCCCATATATAATTGTAAACTCAATAATGTGCACATTTCTGAAACTGTGACATTTTTCCATATTATACTATATACCTTCTGGATGCCCTTTTCTATCAAGTATATTCCTGCTCGTTCATTTGTTCAGTCACAAAGAGACTGAACCAGAATCTTCATAAGGATCGTCAACAGCACTAGTATCGCTCATTTTTACAATAAAATTAGTAACTACCCAATAATTAAAAAGGCATCTCACAACTAATAAGATAGATGGTCGCATATGCGAAAATAGTTGGCTAACCTTGAAGTAACCAATAAGAAAGTTATCCCCACTATATATTAGTGATATCCCAAGCTTGAAACAATAACTACAAATTAATTCCAATGTTATATTAGCAAACATGGTGTGTTGCCACATATGGCAAACCTGGACTATAAGAATATAATTCATTTGTTGCTACCTTTATCAATATGGGCGCAAAGGGGTTAACTGAGCACCATTTTTTAGCTGGCGCTGGGAATTTTAGGGGTGCTGAATTAATTGTTGAGATTGAGGTTGTTATTAAATAAATTAGATTCGTAATGAAAGGATAATATTAAGTTAGCATTAGAGACGTAGCTAGGTAAGACATTAATACAGATTAGAAAATAAGTGTACCTAAATTTACTCAATTGAGAAAACCCTCTTGCAGGAGGAAGGTTCTCAGATATTTGATCATTTACGCGTACTTATTGCCATAGAGTCCTTAGACAAAATTTTATTAGTCCTAAGCTGATACGATCGAATTTATTAATTAAGATATAAGAAACACAACTAAACGTTTGAATATTGTTCTACACTGATTTCCTTATTCAATGCAAATTAAAATTCTGTTAATTAGTGTTTGTTTCTGAATTCAAACTGGTTATTGTGACATACATTATTTTCATTGAAAAAGCTCACAATGCGTTTATTACAAATTTTTTCGCATATTTTGAAAACGCAGGCAGTACAGAGATGGGTCTACAGTTTTTATACCGGAGGCGTCACCTTTTTTGAAAATCGGGGTAACTATGGCGATTTTTAGCGGTTCCGGAAAAATTCTATTAATAAATCAGTCGTTAATTAGTTTCACAATGCGTTGGATGTATATTATATTTGGGGTAGTTTCAAACATTTGGGAAAAATATATAAAAAAGGTCGAACATTAGAATAAATTGTTTTATCTGTCAAAACATATATTTTTCTATCCCCTCAAACTAAGTTGAGAAGTATTTTCTAAATTCTAAAAGATGTACCGCCGAAAAATATTCTTTATACACCTCAAAAACATCTTCAAGGGTACAAAAATGCTGAGTATGCATTTTGGTTTCTATTTTGGGCAATAGAAAAAGCGCTTGTTGATAAATTAGGGCTATATTTACAATGGAATGTTAATTTAAAATTTTGTTGCATTAAATAATTTACTATCGGCGCTTGTATTTGTGAATTTGCGTTACGATGATGAATAATAATTCTCCTTGTCAAGCTTTTTTTCTTAAGCCCCGCGATAGCTTTTGGCAAACAAATTGGCGTCTACCATCCCACACTAACTAACAGCTGTTCGATCCTTTAAAGCAAGCGCCAATATGAGTAGTAATACTAAATAATGAATGGTTAGTTTTTTGAAACAGTGAACGAACTTTTTATCCATTTAGTTCATTCTAGAACACCTGCATACATAACTGTAGTTCAACTTCAGGTTAGTATGAGTAGGTCTAACCCTCGGCATCCTTAACAATGTCGTCGACCAGACTTGTTGATGCTTGGTCCTCAATTAATTTTTTTGGTCATTTCTATGTATGAATTTACACTAACCTTTTTTGAACATCACTCAAACTGATCAAAGATATCCAAAATTGAAATGCCCGCGTAATATTGTATATAGTGCTTCATATCCATGCACATACATAGATAACTTAAGGTCGTGTGAAACATTGATCTTTTTTCTAGCAAGAGATGTTGATGCACGGCCTTGATGAAACTTTTCATTTAGACTAACACACTATGATTCAAGTTTTCTGCGAGCTATTTATAAACTGGTACATTAAAATGTTCTTAATTCCCAAAAGCTTCACAAAACCATTAAATTTTGGAATTAGACCGCATTTTATGGCATTAAAATTCATAGCACGGAAATGTTCACGTGATCATTCCATTTTGCTCAGAAACCAACCTCTTTAAATAATCGCGTAAGCAAATCTACCTGACTTGAATTTAACCTGTTAATGATATGTATCACAAAAGATGTCCAATTTTACGAAAACATAAGCTTTATTTACGGTAACAATCCCTGATGAGTCAGAGCCAAATTCTCTTGCGCTCTTCGATTTTCAGTGTTTGCAACGAACGCTGACAATCGGAGTGCGCATGCGAATTTGGCCCCGGCTAATCAGGAATCGTTATCGCGAATAAAGCTAGTATTAAAAGCTCACTGCAATTACTTGATTCTAGAAACACTTGCAGATATTCACGAGTGCGTGTAAATAATAAAACTATATTGAAATAGATATTTGTATAATTAATTTATTTGCATATTTTTTAATTTTTAGAAAAATATACCTTCATCAGTGATCGAACCCAAATTCTTTCTAAAAGTTTCAATTATTTAAAATAGTTTCCAGTTGACTAATTAAAAACTAATAAAAATGTTCTATAGTATGTAAAATATACTAAGTTACCAATGATGGCCGGTATCCCTTAGAAAAATACAATTTATACCTAATAGATAATATTTAACAAGAGTTCGTTAAATAGTGAAGCGTATCTTTAAAAATATTAAAAATTTATGTACATAATCACATGCTATAAAATTTAAAGTTTAGATTTTAGCTAGGCAAATTTGCTTATATCTGTCTCTTATACATTTAACAATTAAAATAACCGAAAAAATATGTAGATTTCTCTAAATCTTCCTGAAAAGCTAGTGGGCGTGATCTACTTATAACTTTTGTTAAAGTTTGTAGGGCTTTCAGAACTTTGTCACTGAAACATAGCTTCCTTAGTTAAATGGAGAAAGGAAACGGCTAACTAATTATAAAATTCCACATCTCCAAGGCAGCATCTTTGAATGCTTCCTACATATACTAAATCGAGTCTATAAGCTATAAAAATGATTATAAAACTTAACCAAATTTCTAGAAATACCATATGTGTAACTAATCTAACAATCTATTTTAATTAAAGAGATTTATTATGCACTTGATTATCTTAGTGAATGTTTGTCTGTACGATGATTTTAAGATTAAATTAGTTAAATATATCAAAAATTCAAGCATCTTTAATTTTATTAAATTACCAAAAACTGACATGGGCATAATAATGCCTTAAAAGTCGCAAACTACAAGTAGTATGTTTGCCTGTACGATAATTTTAAGATTAAATTAGTTAAATATATCAAAAATTCAAGCATCTTTAATTTTGTTCAATTACCAAAAACTTACATGGGCATAATAGTACCTTAAAAGTCGCAAACTACAAGTAGTATGCATCATTATTTCAAAATTAAACATTTGTTTTTCTTTTCAGGTGAGTTCCTTGCCAAAAACCGTATTTAAATGATAAAATCCACTTAGGGGGTAAGTTTTTAATATAATTTAATTTATCCTTTTTAGTATAGAATTATGTATTTGAAAAAGAATCTGCCGTCTTTACTTCTTTAAATAAATATATTATTATACCTATAGGTATCATTTTCTTTTAATTAATTTCTATAAGTTACGTAAAAAGCTTTGAATGTTTGTTGATGAATGGACAATATTATATTTTTGACAAAATGTTTGCCTTGTTCAAGTTCCTGAACACTACATGACTACGGACATTGTCACCTTGCCACGTTGATAGATGGAAAATAACTTACTGAGGATTGCATCTCCAAACGCATGCGTATAACACTTACCAAAGTAACGAAGGAGAAATAAGGGTTGTTCGGCTTTGACAGGTTTACTAACAGTAGAGATGACTGTTTCCACGATAAATACGATCCTGGGCGCGCCTCTGTCCTAAAGGGATGTCGACAATTTAAATGGCTTCCGGAAGTTTAATCAAGCTCACGTAGAGAACCCTAAATTTACTTTCCAATATAAAGTATCCTAGATAATAAAATTTAAACAATAATATCGCGACTAGATCGTAATCTATTCGTCGCTCAAATTACTAAGTCTGAAAAACAATAATGCGCCACGCTGTTTCAATTAATTAATAAAAAGGATTACTAACTATTACTACGATCAGAACAATTTATTTAACCGTCAAAAAAACAAAAGAAAGTAACTACTCAAACAGAGAAAGTATTACACTTTTCCAAATAAATTAATACCTAAATCGTCATCTGTACGAGGACGAAGGAAGACAACATAATTAGTGGATAAATGGTTTTGTTGTAATTAACTGAATGACACAGAATAGCAAATAGGATTGACGGAGATAAATCTTACAATAAGTTATGGAGTACAACGACATCAAAATTAAATTGATCTCAGTAATGAATTAACTAAATAATTGAAAGGAAATGTCCGGCGAGTTTGTAAAAATGTTTCCTAAAATGACTGTAAAGCATATAAAAACACGATAAGTGTGCCCTTATCGCCAGCTGTGTGGCGCAATAATATAGCTTACAAACGCCTCGGATATTTTTTAATATAAGGACAATGTTTTCAGATCTATTCCAACCTAATTAAATAAGTATTTCTTTCTACAGGTGATCGTAATGATAATTGATGTTGGACGAAATAAAGTTACCTAATTTAAATTTGTTGCAACAAATTGAATTACGGAACCCCCCAATAATAAAACAGGGAAAAATATTTTATTCGTTAAAGACGATCAAAATTGCAAACTGAATTAAAGAATTACTTTTACAAACAAAATTTCGCTTCTATATAACCGACCAATTTTATAAAATAAACCTAGACCTATTATTTAAATACAACTTTCTTTTATCTCAACTGCCAAAAATATTAAACACTGATAAAATCAATCTTACATTACTGAAAAGCAAATTGTATATATTACTGATTTAAATGAAATTTTAAAATATGTTACAACATATGGAATGTAATAAATGGACCCAAAAGATATGTTTATAATTACAAAGGTATATGTGATGTTTATGGCACAAATGAAAATAAAGTAGTTCGCCACTGACCTTCCACGACGGGGTGTATTGTGATTGCCGCCGCATCAGCGAGACTGCAGGTCCGTAAAGATAGGGCCGGAATTCCTAGTAAACGTAATGGCAATTTATAAACAGTTCCTAGGTGATATAAATTCGCCAACAGATTCGGAAGCCAGCTGGAGACCAACTATCGCCGCTACTGACTTACCATCCTTTCTGCAGATGTACCATAAGCATTTGTCCAAAATAATTAGCGTAAATCCAAATCTCCAAATTAATTATAATAAATCCAAATCTCCAATTATTAACAATAGACGACGAAATTCCGTCGTAAATTCTAATAAAAGACGCCCTGCATCGCGGAAGCCATCCTTTTCACCATGGAGCGATAAATGAAACAATAATCTAGACAAAACATGTCCCGTGCCCAAAAAACTATGTAAAAAAAGAAAGAAACACCAATTAACCACATAATCTACAAGAGATCATTCGCCATACAACTTATCCCGTGCGTAACCCACGTGCCCAAAATGCACTAACATAACAACCTTATTCATACGTTGCCCGAATCACAATGAGCGCGGCGGCACGCTACCTACCTGCAATACGCGCACCTGAACATTCAAGAGTGTCGCGCGACAAAGGTAGGAATGAAGTCAGCGGTACCCAAACAAATTAAAATGAAATACGAAAAATAGAATTCCCGAATTAATATCAAAACTAGAATTTAAATTGTTACATTTAAGTACGTTCCGTGAAGTATGAAGTCCACACCGACCACTACTTCTCACTTGCATACAATACAATATTTTTTTGATAATTGCCATAAACTCATTAAAAGAAACCCTAATAAAGTAAAGTAAAACAGAAGGAAGTGAGAGTGATCAGTCGTAGTAATTATATGATTAATATATAAATATTTTTTTAAATAAATGAAATCTGAACAATTCGTTTTCATCCTAGCCCTGAACGCTAAAATACTTTTGTTCCTAGGAAATAATGTCACGATTTAGCAACTACAGAAGATAGACAATGTCAAAAGTTCATACAGGTTATAGAAAGAACTACATTAAAATACCCCTAAAAATCGACATTTCTAATAAACTAAGGATATTTGTTTTTATTGCACTTGCCTGCTGTACATCTTCATTACTGACTATTGCAGGGATTTTTATATCCACCATATTTCAGATAAGGTAAACAAAATAAAGTCATTGGGCAGATTATTATAATCACTAGGAAATTTTGGCATTTTTGCTGTACAAGTAATATTAATAGAATTGTAATAATATAAGTGCTTGTAAAATGATGTATCTGTGTTTTAAAATAGTTACGAACAAAAATATCATTGAGCAAGAAGTTAATATCAAAACACCAATACCTTGTTACGCCTCTCCATGTGGCACCGATTGCAGCAACTCCTCGTGGCGTACTTTTGATGCAGTTTATTGATACTTGCTTTAAAGCTTTATCATGATTCCAATGGAATTTAATTCTCTCAATTAATTGCACCTTTGTGGTGATGATTTCTTTGGCTAATAACCGCTTCAAAAATTCCCAAACAATTTCGATAGGATTGAGGTCTGATGAGTTTCCTGGCCATCGTCATATGGGAATATTGTTATCTTCTATGAATTTTTTCACAGATTTTGCTGTGGCAGGGATCTTCATCCTGAATAAATATTTTGGAACCATCACTATACCACTCATGAACCTGGGGAAATGTTTATTTGCAATACCGTTTTGTACCGGTCTTACCGCATAGTACCCTCAGGTCCTTTCCACTTATAATAGACCATACCATAATAATTGAGGATATTTTACCGTTTTCATAATACAGTCTGCATTGTATTTTTCTCCAGCCCTTCTTTTCACAAATTATATCTTGTCGCGTAAAATTTAAAATGTGAATTCATCACTAAAGAAGTCTGTAATAACAGGCTAACATTAATTAAACACATTAATTCAAAAGTTTTTGTCGATTATTTCCTATAAGTCAATCCTTTATAGTTAAACGCCGGTAAGAATTAACCCACTCCAGATGTTTGTTATCATTTGTGGAGCCAATCTGGTCTTCTTAACCAATCGTTGGCACTAAAAGCCAAGATCATACAGATTTTGCCTAATTGTACGCTTAGAGACGTACTACGCTGGTTCCTAAAATTTGTTTAATATCGTTGTGGTTTGACCTGAGATTTTCTACAGTAACATTTCTTAAAAATGTTCTTCCTCTAGGTATCAAAAGCTTTCTCCTATCACACCCACCTTTGCGTAAGGTATGCGCACTTTAGTTCTCTTTCAATTTTTTAGCGAAGGGATGCTCCAAAACTTGAGAAATCCCACACTTTGTTGAAATTGCTCGTTGACTCTATTACGTAATAATGTAATTGCATAGAACTTTTGCGCGTCTGTAAGGTCCTTATCTCTACTCATCTAAAATAAGGAGGCTAAAATTTTAAATATCTTATTTTTACCATTAATAACATTAGTATCACCCAAAAAAGCATTTGCAGTATAGTAGAACACAATAGTTATATCTTACATGAAACTTCTTAAATATCCTGACTTACTCCAAAATAACCATAATATTGTTATCAAGTACAGACTAAAACTTTTCAGTTGTCAGATAAATGAGAAATAAGAGCGAAATATAACTTACCCACAAAAAAAATGAGATAAAATGTTGGGCACTACTTGTAATAATATTTTACAAACAGTTGCCTACACACATCAAAACTATTTTATATTAAAAGGTTTACTTGAAGGGTCAAAAAGCTAAATATTATAGATGATTCTGTTAATTTGGCCAGGGACTGTACATGTCACTTACTCCACTCAGACGCCTTTACTGATTACCATTCAAAGTTTTTCAACTCCAGAAAGCCTTCCCTAATGTGTACCGTCCGAATTTGAGAGTAATGTGTTTAGTCTTAAAAGATACTCCCACTCTAACTAATTCCTTACTCCGATTATCACCAAAAGCTTCTGAAATTGTAAGAAAATCCTCTAGTATATAGCCCCCAAAGGCAGAGTTATCGTAGACGAAAGATCAAGCATAGATAGTAGACAGATACTTTGCTAAAATTAGTATGAAGGTATTCAGGGGATCTCAAATCGGCACATGTGTAGTTTGCTACAAGTGATTATTTCTCCATACTATAGGGCAAATTAAAAATAAATCCGCATAGATATTAAAAATATAGTTCATATCGCATTGGTAATAAATAATATTTAAAGGTGTAGTTTAATAAAAAACCCAAAAAAATGTAATTTAACTATAGAAATAGCAATCGAATTTAAATCGGAAAACCACAAAGAGGGTAGTGATTAATTAACTTTGATTTTTAAACCGAGAAAACTAAATAAAAGGGAACCCTTTGAAAATTTCTATGTACAATCTTGCTACGACGTTGTGGCGAGTTTTTGTGTAATACTTCGTTAATTAAACAAACGCAAAGAATTTCAATAACTGCATTGCAGTACCGTCAGTTAGATAACAAGCTCTTAAATAATTTTTGTAATGCAATTACAAGAATTATTAAGTAACACAAAGTTCGTAAGTTAATGATCACATCAATTTTACAAGGAACAAATATAACACAATTAATGAAATACAAAATATGAATCAATTCCAAAAGGAATTATTCTAAGCAAGGCCACTGATAAACCAAATTTTAAGTAATTTGAAGTGTATAAATATCTTTAGTGAGCTAGATAATGGTTATTAAATAAACAATTAACAATTGCTCATTTATTAATCAAAATTTACAAGAAAATATTAATTACGATTAACTATAATATATCAAATGCGATTTTGGAAAAATCACCGTGGCATATAACTTAGAAAAAAACTGATGCATTACCTGTGTACTTGTGTTATCCTGAATATTAGATTTCCATGACCATACTTGAATGAACCGATAAAATATTTTGCCTATAAACTTGTGTTTCGTTACAGTAGAATCTAGCGTATACAATTCAAAGAAAAATATGTAGAAATGGTTTAAGGCCGACTGCATCATAAAATTATCAATTGAAAGATACACTTAAACTATAGAGGAAAGATCATTTTAGGACCACTAATGGCTGAAAATGGGTTCCAAATGTTATAGTAAATTTTTAAGTTACTTAAAAAGATATGTCTACACTTCCATATTACTTAAGCGGATATAATCCAAATCGTAAATGTCGACTTTGAACAAGATTGCAAGACAAAATAAGCGGCGGTACGTAATCTGGTGACGCAAAATCAAACAATATTCTAATTATGATGTTCTGTGAGAGAAATATATCCAAGTACAATACATTTAATATTTAATTTTAAAAAATGTACATAAAGAATCAACGAAATATTAGGAATTAGAAAGGGGATTAATTACTGACTACAGTGTTTTAACTTATCAGTTTCCTCTATTGATTGAAAATTAATTCTCTCTGATGTGATTTTTGGATGCAAGGAGTTAAAGGGTTCTGAAACCAATAAGTGACTTTCTTTTAACTTCGATACGCGCATTTTCTTAAGACTAGAACTGTTTAAAACAAGCAAACTCGGATTTTAAAAACTTATAAATGAAGAAACTTTTCTGTTTTAATTTTTATGAATATAATCACTGCTACATTTAAAATGATTTTGCAAAATTATTCTTTAAAACATTGTACGAGGTGTATTCTATTAGTATACTATTTTAGCTTACTTATGATTTGGAAAATTAGATTTTAGATAATATCTTAAATTTACCCATGCCCTAGTAACTTATTTTAATGAATTATATACATGGCAATGCATAAATAATATACCTTGACTTATAATTCGCTTTAAATACAGCAAACTCTGACAGTGGTAGTTGAAAAGTAGAACTTTTCGTAGAATTAGACTTCTGGGGACGAGAATGTGGAAGGAGGAGAAGGTTGTTCTCTTTGCCAAAGTTTTTCAATTCCAGCAACAGGTTGTAATTAGCTGAAACGTTCAGTGATGCAACTGACGCGACGTCTATAATTCAGGTTGAAAACAACAGTATCGTTTGAGGGAGCCGTGTCCATAACGATGTAATAAAATTTTGTAATATTTATGTAAGGGAAGTGTGGTTTTGGTTGGCGAGAAAAGCTTTCGACGATAACAGATGGAAGGTCTGCAGTTAGCGAAACATTGATCGGTGAAGGAATATCAAATATAATATCTCTTGGTGTAACAAACAATAATTTAGTGACAGCCAAGGAAGATCAGATGTGATCTTATTCTAAATTCAAAATGAAAAATGGATTAAATTTACAATTTAAAGGTTTAAGTGAGATGTGCACGACACTCAAAAACTAATGATACATGCCTAACTATATCTGTAATGACTCTAGCAACGACATATCAAGTGTGTCACGCTCTTAAAGTATGGTTACTTTTGAGATAAGAACAGAAGAATTGGTTAAAAGCTATTTATTTAATAAAGATTGACTATTCCCACTAACACGAGTAGGTTTTAGACTTTTCTATAGATGTAATTAATCTTTTGGCAAGAGCAAAAGCCTGTGCTAATGAGCTGAGGATCTGTTCAATTCTATTGCCCTTCATAAGTATAAAGATGACCTTGATGATTCAGTTGATGAAGAAACATCAGAGCGAGGTAAATTAGGGCGGCTATCAAGGGGCAGTATCCCATGGTGTTGCTTTGAACAAGTCTTACACACATATTTACGTCGTCAAAATGAAAGATAACTCATAGTTGTGCCTGTTTTACTAATTTGTAACGTTATTTGGATTAACAAGGCCAGGGCCAGAAATTAAAAATTAACAAAATTTAAAAGTTGAGGACTTGTCGGCAACTGAACGAGACGAAACTTTAAAGACTGATTCAAATGTTTCAATTTGGTTCAAGGTGCTAAGTGTGTAATCGAAGAGATTATTTCCATATTTTCCGCTAGAACAGCTTCATTTTTTACAAACATAGGCATTAACACAAAAGCTGGGAAGGTGTATGTGAATGCGACATCGGTTTCAAAACTAATATATTTATCAAAACATAAAAGAACAGAGATGACAAAAAGGCATTTGAAGACATCAATATCTGGAATTAGTTCCAAAGAATTAAAATGCGCATTATAGATATGCAAAGAGTCCCCTATTGTGGAAATAGAACTATTTTCAATAGTAGGAAGGTTCCATAATTTTCCATAATGAAACGCAAATTCGAATTTTGCATTTGAACAACGATTTTTAAGCAATTTGAGAAAAGCTGGGTAATCAATTTGTATCAATAGCAAATGTTGAATAACAGACAATCGTTCAACAAGTATTGAACCTTTTTCAAAATCAACCATTCAATGTTTTGTTTAACAATAGATTAAATATTGCAAGAAAGGACGAACATGTGTGCAATTATCCGTTAAACTTTAGAATCAAGGGCTTTAGGGGACGATGCAACAAAATGTTTATATTTAGTTCAATTATTTTGCTTAGTTCAGAAAGAAATTCTATATAGTCCACTTCGTACAATCCAGACGGAAAGTGTTAAAAGCTCTGCTATATGTAATTGGGCCAAATCACCCGATCCGATATTTTCTTCCAGCTTCAGAGGAACACCTTTGTATTGCTTCACAATACAATTAAATACAACAAGACTAACTTTAGGCATAATTACGAAATCTGTAATACGACAAAATGTATTTCTCAAAACGGTATTAGACTTAGTTCATTTGCGTTTTCATTCAAACGTCTTTATTTCACACAGACGTTTACAATAGGTTGTCATTTTGCTAGAAAAGGAATGATGGTACGTTATATCAATGAGATCGGGTGAGATCATATACAATATTTATAACGCGAAAGACTGATTAATATTAAACGGAATTATATTGTATTTATATTTACGTTTACATTTACATTTACGTTTACGTTACCGTTGACATTTATATTTACATTTACATTTACATTTACATTTACATTTACATTTACATTTACATTTACATTTACATTTACATTTACATTTACATTTACATTTACAT
>JAHWXV010656507.1:0-13214 GCA_024586415.1 Phrixothrix hirtus
TATATGACTTAATATGTATGCAAAATTTGAGCTGTCTATATCAATAAACAAACGAGTTATCGATATTTGATCAGAAACAGACCTTAATTTTCCATAGTGCAATGTTTCGGTAATTATACCGTTTTTTACTGTTGACCTTCACAGTAAATTGTTATTCAAATTAGTGATTGTCTAAGGGTCAGTTTTAGAATTTATAGTTAAATTTATCTTGTGAAAATTTTTAGAAACCATTATTAGTAGAATGGTAACCAAGCAGATAAATTTAACTCGACATTGTAAAACTAGCTCTAAGTTTTTCTTCCCTCTCGTGTACAATCTGTTAGGCATGGCACAAATAATAGTTATTATTTTTTTAGCATGATTCAGAATCTTTTTAATTTAAAAAATGTTAAAGTTGTAATGTTTCTGAAGTAGTACATTCAATTTGTTATTTACCATTCAAATTTTGTTATGTATTACTATAGTAATCTGTTAAGATAACGGAATTCTTAGAAATGGATAGCAAAAAATGTGCACCATCAAAACATACTTAACGAAATGACCTAATATTTATCAATTTTGTGAGAACAATAAACTTTCTTTGTTCTACATTTACAACAATGGATCCTTATTCCAAGTTGTCTAATTATGAAGCATATGGACCAAGTGGCATAAATGTGCGGATTGAAGAATTCCATACTTATATTTTACATCAATGACAATCGTCTTTTTATAAAGGCTAATCTATCGAAAAAAGTATCATTAACGTGTTATAAATGAATTAATGAATTTTCACAATGTTACATTTCTAGGTACGTAAATCCACCTGATACTAATGGTACAAGGAGGTTCTTGGCGAGAATTGTCAATATTTGAGATGTTAAATTCTTGCGTAGTAGGAAATTTGTGATAACTTTTGAAATTTGTATTTCTATTATGAGATTTGGTTTAAGTGGGTTATATTTCCAGGTTCATTAAAGATAATTGTGATATATTCACAAACTGAACATAGACATAAATTCATCTATTTCGGTTAACTTTCCTATGTTGAATAAAAGTTTATAATTGCAGAAGTGCAGTGTAAGTTCATTACATCGACAATAGAGAGTATGCAATATCATTATGTAAGAGTTTATTGAAGTTCCAAGCACGAGTATAATTTTTAGAATGCTTTTATAATGTTATCTATAGGTATAATTTATAGAAATATTCAAGCTGTGCAGGCTAGAATGACATTTCTAAGAGCAAAGTGTTACGAATTTTTATGTATAAATACATATAAGTATCACAATAATTGCCTTATAAATTAATTATAAAATTTTCTTTTGGTGGTGCAATAGTAGCACCATAAAATTTATAGGTGTTGTTTTTAATATCAATGTCCAGTTCAAACATGAAGTCTAATATATTGATGATAGATGGTTTCATTCATAATGTCCATTTCCAAACAACAACAGTGCACATTTATTTTCTATTATTTGTAACACTGACTTTCCTCATAATAGAAAAGTCTGTACGAGTATTAAGATTTATCTAAACGTATCTTCAAGCGGAACATTTCATTTAAACCGAGTCCTTTTCAAGCTATCGAAGTTAATCGTGTTTAATTGACCGTGATCCACTCAAGAAAAGTAACTATCAATCATCAGCTAGAAGTTTCAAAGTCGAAGATAAAAAAGTGAAGTTAATATTTTCTAGATGATGGTAGAATAATACATTATAAATAGATACAATAAAATATTAAATATCTGTATATTAAATTACATAAAGACACAATTAATAGAAAGTTTTCTTGAAAGATTGCAAAGATTAAAATTACGTGATAAATTGATTGAGAATATACTAAGAGCTTTGATAGAATTGAATGTTTTGTTGCTTTAGGAGACATTTTGAATGCTTTAGGGGAAGTATTCCAATATAAACAATGAGATTACAGAGTTTAGGAGTAAACAAGGCGCAGGGCATTTTTTACCTTTTCTCTTCGATGCTAAACAACACAAGCACAAAATAATTTGCAGTGATAGACATACACTAGCGACTTCCTTAAATGTGTTTTTTGTTCATTTTTAAAATGGAGATCAAGGAAATTGCTGTAATTTGTGCTCTTATTATTCACAAACGATGGCAGAGAAATGGGCGATATCGGATATCGGGTTCATTACATTATAGCAACAAACTACTAAAAGAAAAATCTTGTACATTATTTGATGATCTCTCTGTACATCCCATTTTATATATTTTAAAATGTCTATATATTACGTTCTAATTAATTTTCATACTAATAATGCACACCCCAAAAGAGATGTTTTGGCAGTAACGCGTTTTCAATAATGTTTAATTGATTTTCGACTGTATTAATCAAGGTAATGAAACAATAGGGTATTTCTGGAAGAGCCAGCACACCGTTTTCAAAATTAACGTATACGTTTTATTATTAAAACTAAAAAAACAAATTTTAAATTGTAACACGTATAGAAAAGTTAAGTTAAACATTTATATTAAAAAGTCCATTTGATAAAAATATAAAGATTTTTTCTAAAAAAACCATTTCTCCTAGAATGTATAAGAGAAATGGTTTACATATATGCTACAAACATAACACTGAATTTATAAAAATTGTTGGTTTCTAGCTGTGTGCAATCTTTGCACGCTTATCTTGAACAGTTGATACGTTGAATCCAGTCACATTTTTGCAACATTCTTTCGCATTCTTTGCCACAATTAATGTAGACAGAACCGATCTCATTAGTAGAAACATAAGATGAATCCTTGTAGACCGTATCAAAATCGGTTTATTTTTATACGCTTCCGTATCAGCTTTGTCACTTTCTTTTACTCCTTTGATTTAACTAATGATTTTATTTTTTGTTTATTTTCTCCCTGTCTTACATTTTGATTTAGTTGATTATTTATTTCATTTCTATCTTTTAGTAACAATATTTTCTTTGCTTGTTAAAATCTGAGCTAATTGTTTGCTTCTTTTTGGGCAGTAGTAACTTCAACAATGAAAATTGTAGAAATCGGTATAATAATTTTCTTGGTGTTGTTTCAGAGTTGATGTTTGTTTTGTCGATTAATACTACCTAGGCGGTGTTTTTTTCTTAGTCCAGAAGTACTAGGCATCAATTTGATATAGAGTCTTTGCTATACACTCATCATGAGTACGACTAGAATGTCAGTTGGAAAAGACCAGCATTTTTGTGAAAAATAAAATCTAGGTAATCCCAAAGTGAATACTTTTAAAATTATTTTATACCTGCTAAATATTAAAAATAAAATATGAATACAAACTGGCATCAAGAACTATCTATCTTTAGAGGTTCTAATAAATTTCCTACTTAAAATCAAATTTAGAAAAGGAAACAAGATTTAGCATCGACCGAGTTCAAATTCCCAGATCAACTGAAGGTCACAGATTAAGAATTATATCATGACAAACTATTTTTTAAAACATAACTTCAAGAAATTTACTCAACAAATTTTAATTCTAAACTTGTCTCTTTCGATGTTTAACTTAAGTTTACGTGGTTTTTTTCATTCACATTCCATGACTTATTTTATAATCATAACTGCTATCACGACGTGTCGTCTTAAAAACAGCAAGTATAAAATGACTCTACATAGTATTAATTTGCAAATAGTGTACAAGCAAGATTTTGATAATTGCAAACTATACTGAAAATTAGAAATTCTTTTATCGTAAGAAAACCTAGTCAATTTTATTAATTTGGAAAACAAATCAACGAAAGGCTCCTTATGTCATAATATGTTCCTATGCATCGAAACCTACGAGTGGAGGATTTTATGTTATCTACCTAGCTATGAAAACAACAAGGTGGAGAACAAACAAATTTTTATTTTTCAACCTAAGGACGATTAACACTAACAGACTTATTCCAACGTTTTTCTAACGCCATACCTTCGAAAAAAAATTCTTTTGGTAATTCTACAAAATACGACTTCATAGCGTTTTTCAAGTCGTCATTTGATAAAAAGCGACGTCCTCTTAAGAGATAATAATCAACGGGGCGAGGTCGGGGACTGTAAGGTGGATGTGGTAATTCCTCAAAACCGGATTCATTGACTAATGCTTGAACAATTCATGCTATATGCACTCTGCAGTTGTCCTGCAAAGAGTTTTCTGAGCATAATTGTGGGGTCATTTCCCCCGTCTAGTCGCTTTCAATTTCTTAATATTATCTTCTTAGATATTTCCCGTTAATCTGCCGACTTAGGAAACACTCGAAACCTAAAATGTGGCAAGTGCCTGCTGGGATGGAATTCAGGAGCTTCCGAATGCTAGATCTTAGTACATTATATTAAAGGTTACCATATAGCTTGTTTAGAGAGTTTTGTAATAGTTGATAGAACTAACATTTTGATATTCGAATATGAAAGTTTTGTCAATTTTCTATTTCGTTTTGACGTTTAATAAGATTAATTATTAATGTTACTAACTTTCTAAATAAAATGCTCTGTACTAAAAAGAAGTATATAGATAAATAAAAATTAGTGTTACAAATGGAACTGAAACGAAATATTTGATTAACCGAGAAAGATAATCATTTAATGACAATAAAGTATTGATACAAAATGTAAACTTTTGTATTTAAAGTTACTAGCATCTATGTCAAAAGTAATTTATAGCAAAATCACAGTAAATAATATTAGAAGCTATTTAATATAAGAAACAAGAAATGTAATTGAGATAAGCAAGAAAAAAAAAGCTTAGGTTGAAAAGATTACTAAAAATAATGATTAAATGTTTAATTTCAACCGAAGGAACTAAATAAAAGAATCCTCTGAAAATTGAATGTTTATAAAGTATAAAATAATATATGTAATTCATCCATCTTTCAAATTGGGTATATCTTAATTTTCTCAATTCAATATTCAAAAGCCGACCCAGTTCTAACAAATTATATATTTAGATCATTCTCAAAGGTTAATACAATGCTAAAACTAATAAAATAAATTTAAAGTCTAAAAATGTTTATTAAAAATTTTATTTCGTTTTTGAAGTTATTATATTTAAAATAGCATGCCCAAAATCTAAAAGTAACGGCAAAATCGAATGACGCCGAAGTTTCATTATTTAAAAAACGTGCGTTACTATTTGATACTTTACATATTTAAAATCATACTATTTTGCAGTGACATCATCAATGAAAATCTTATATGGGCCGTAGCTTTAGGAAATGTTTATAGCTGTATCCTTTTCTGACGCAAGGTTATTGAGATATCGTAAGTGTACACGTATGTTGGCAGTGTAGCTGCAAATCAGTGACGTAACTGTAAAGTAATAAATTTCAACTGTAGTTAATAAGTTAATGTTTGTAGGTTTCCAAAATTTATAGCACTGTTCAAATGAAAGATTGCAGTTTACAAACCAAAGAAATATAAAAAGTTCGAAAGATGCGACATGCACACATTTTTGGCGGAAGTTCCCGATGAGCAGGTAAGCCTTTTGCCTGGATTTGGAATTCTTAACAACGGAGTTGTTGCTCTATAACAGACCGATGCAGAATAGACGAGTTTCTAATAGTCAACATTTCGGGTCCTAAAATAAAGATGGAGCGTACTTTTGCATTTGTTGTTGGAAGATACCGAGTAAATCCACGCAAAATGAATAGAATATGCGAATCTATGCCCGCCAAATTTACGACATACTTTTTCTTTATCTGTTATCGAGCTAAGAAGACTACAGTACAATGCGTGAGAATTAATTCATCGTCAAATGTGCCCAAGATGAATTCATGATATTTAAAAGGGCAATTGTTTCTAACGATCATGTGCAAGTTTATTGGCTGACATGGTGGGTTGGAGGCAATCGATTACATTGATAAATCTGTAAAAATGGAGAGGTTGCGAATCAAAGAAGTTGACAGAAGTGCACGTCAATCATATCGAAAATAACACAGTTTACACAGTTAACACAGTTACTAGCTATGCTAATTCAGAAATAAAAACTGTCGATTTTTTATCGTTATCCATTGTTAATTATGCTTTGTGCCATAACAAGTTTGCTATTTTATTTAATAGTCATTAAATTAAAGTTTATTCATCCTCACCGTTAGCGACATTTTGATAAATAAAAACAATTTTAATAGATGGCGTTGGAAAAAATGTTTTCCCAATATCTGCCTCAAGGCAAATATTATATAACTTAGTGTACAGGACGTCATTGTTACAGAAATTCATGTACCTTTGTATTCTATGTGGAGATTTATATTGGTTTTAATTTCTATAGAATTTACTACGTTCAATGTTTACAATACTTATTCTCTTAGTTTTATAATTAATCATTCTAATTATTAAATTTATAGAAAAAGAGACATATTTAAGTACCTAAATGATTTAAAAGTAATGTATCAGCATTTTTACCGCAATAACATCCAAACAGCTGATCATTCCTTATAGAAAAACAAGGTTAATCCAGTATGTGAGTTAATTTGATATAAAACAAATGTATTAAAGTTTTCTGTGCTTTAAATACATCTCATAGTTGAATCTAGGTTAACCAAGGTCAAAACTTTGTAAAAGGTTTTTAGAATTACATAAATTTTTCACACTTGTGTTTACTAAGTTTCGTGTACGTGTGTTAATTACCGCTGAATGCCGTAATTTTAACTGAAAGAATTGCTCACTAACGTAAGATATTTTACTATAATTGATTATACGTAGCTGTAGTAATCCTTCGACGAGTTTTGACTTTAATGTAAATAAAATTACAAAATTTTTTTCTAACTTGTATAATACAACAGATTTATGCTTTCGAAGCATTTTTGGATAATTACCTTTTTACATAAAAATTTTATTTCTCGTGGAAATTGATTTATCTGAATTGTAAAAAACGAACTGCCATATAAATGTATTGCACCCGTAGAATAATTTAAAATACTGTAGCAAGAAAATTAAACTTGTTCAATAGTTATGATTGATGTAATAAGTAGATTCCTTATTCTTTATGCTAAAGAAATGTAATGTATGCTGTAATTATTGCAGAAAATTGCACGGAGAAGTGATATCTAAAAGTCTAATTTATTTAAAAATATGTTGACTACATTCAATCTCTATCGTTTGACTAATTTAGTTACATAAATTCAAACTTACCAACTTGATTTTATAAAATTGTACCAGGAAGAAAGATTTATTAAAACCATTGTAAGCTAAATTGTAAAATAATTAAACATAAAAGGAGTGTAACAAGTGAAATTATTGATTGAGAATTTAGTAAGGGTAAAGAAAATATGTTCCAAAGGTGTTTGGTATGAATTATTCATAATGGGTAATATATAAAGAATGTTCACTTAAGCGATAACAGATGTACATATATTTATTTATCGAGGTGAAAATCGAAGGTAGGATGGAAGCCTTACATTGAAGACATTTTTTTGCTGCGGTTATAAAAATGTCGGTGTTCCAGTTCGAATTTTGTATTTTTTATTCTTAATTTGCAGTTTTTTCGGTCTGCTTGTAATTAAAAAATTATAATAAATATTTGAAACGGAAGATGGATATATTTAAGGAGTAGCTACTGTATTGTTATTAAATTACATGTACAGGTTCAGGGTCATTATATCTGAACCATCAGAAGTAGATCGACTTTGAATAAATTATTAAATAATTATAGTTACTTACATAATATAAACTTTGTTTAAAAAATGTACCGAATACGTTACGTAATGTTAGTCTGGATATAACTGTAAAGTATTTAATAAAAATTTAAGATTACCACAGATAAATTTAAAAAGCTATTCTCAAGTTCAGCGGCGTGAGAGTTCTTTATGTCGACAAGTTGTCGATTATTCATTCTAGTCGATAGAATAGACAAATCATTAAATATCCATCTTGTAATAAATTCTCCCATAATAAATTTCTTTTGCGCCGTTTACTTATCGACATGTTATTGTATAGCATTGTAGACAGACTGTTGGTCTATTTTTATATTTGTAAATTATTACCTGTATGTACGTACCCATACAAACGGTGTTGCTTAGTTTTTAGATTTAACATTCATTATACATAAACGTTTAAGTAGCTTTGTGTAGAGGTTGATTAATGATTGTAGTCATCAGTAAATTCATTTGTATATGTTTTGAAATACTACTGCTTTTACCACATAGCTTTAGGTCCAAATTTCTTTTGCTGAGTTGTTAAACAATCTAAATACTGGCATATTTAAATTTAGTTTACTTGTCGAATTTGCAATAATAATTAAGAGGAAAAATAGTAGTAACATATTTTTTTCTATGCCTATTATAAATGCTTCATTATGCATTTGGCGAGATACTTAATTTAGACCACACTTGTATTTTAAATTAACATCCGAAATGAAGTAATAAAAATTTGAAGTTGGCAAATAAATCGTTGGACAAAATTATCACATCACAATAATCTTATTATAAGGGTGTTCGAACTAAAAAGGACTATTAAAAAGCAAAAATGAAAATTTGTTGTGTATATAGAAAAAACGGGAACACTTTACAACTATCATAAAATGTGAACAATAACAAAAAACACAAGAAACAAGCATAATTTTAATAGTGCATCACGCGTGCTCTTACTCTTATTATTTAATTGAGCCTCTGTGCATTCACGGAAAATGTTTTTCCATTTCCTTAGGCCCTAGAGTCTTGGAGATTTATTTCCAGCGCTTTTAAAGTTTTGAGGCAATGCACGCAAGTTTAGAAACGTCCATTTAGCATATCCGATACATGTTCGATAGTACTTCTAGGACTGCTAGCTGGTATAGCCAGCGGCTCACTTTTCTTCATGTTTAATGATTAATTATTGGTTAGTTGTTAAAATTAGGCATAGAAAGCGAGAACCAGTTTCTTTTTGATAAAATTGTTTATTTTGGTCTTTAATATCGCTCCTAAAGCCATATTTGTTTTGATTCAAACCCTTATCTAATCTAGGAGCTACCAAGCTCCCATAGGTCGGCTGTGATTCGTAATTAAATAATTACTTATCTCTGCTTGTAACAACCGTAAGTTTGGTTCTATGCGGAATGGTGGAAAATTTAACTGACAGAAGGACGATTAATTACGTGATTTCCGTCTTGAGGTACTTATACCCCGTTGTATCTATTTTTTGCGAAAATACTTTAGTGTTTAAACTACGTAGATCTGAAGATTTCATGAAAGTATAAATTATATTTACTAGCTTTGTGCTTCTTGTGTTCTTTTTTAATTAAGTACCTCTGCTTTAAGATTACTAGAGCTTTGTTATTTTCGATTAAATGTTTAGACTGATTTTATAAAATAAGAGTACTCTGTCTAACATATTAGCCAATCCGAATATAAAAAGCTATTAGAAGATTATCTATAACTGCAAATTTTAACTTCAAATCAAATACTTCTAATAGCTTTTATTAACTGGAAGATCTTTCAAGCTAATTTAACTATTTTTGAATGCGTACTTGTAGCTGTAGTAGCTTATTCATAATCTATATCTATTTGAATTCTTTAATAATAAATAATTATTTGTACCTTTTTACAGTTATTTAATATTAAATTACTATTGTTACAGTTTTGCCTTATTCTATTCAGTGAACATGCTTATTTTTTTAGGTCTACCCACGAATCAATGCTCTTTTTAAATAACTGTTATAAGCCCCTTCACAATTTAAATGATAATGGTTGACCTTATGGTCTATGATTGCTAAGTGCATGAGTTGGAAGTTGGAATTCTAGCTTAGGTTAGTCTAGGTTCGGTTGTTTTGATTTTCTAGTAAACAATAATTTTTAAGCACCTGTTATTAAATAAACAAAGAATGTTTACTAGAAAATTAGCGTTGCCTCTTAAACATAACAACAATAATTAATAAATTCACTTCAATATAACAATCTTATATTAATAATAATTACAAGTCATACAACCTGTATAATTTTAAGGAGCTGTATCTAGAAATTGAAGGATGGTCACGAAGGCAGGGATTTCTGACTTCGAAATAGCAGAATTTACGTAGAACATAAAAAGATGCAGTATGATGTCATTTGACTTAATATAAAATTAAACTGACAAGTTGTTGCAACATAGATCAATGAAAAAATTTGCATAAATTTGATAAACTCGTGGTAACAGATTTTACAAAATTTACTGCTATATAAGTAACAGCGTAAGCAAATAATAATTTAGAAAAACTTATTAAAATCAAATTGAATTTCATTAACTTGAAAGAAAATCTCAATGAAAAGATAAATTCTAAAGATTAAGTTATTAAAATTTTGCGGCCGAAATAGTAAAAATGTATCCAAATTAATAACCCATAATTTATAATTTAACCAACTCAATTTTGTAGCTATCAAAAGGCGTAGTTATAAATATAGAGAAACGCTTAAAGATAAAACACTTGTAGCGAATATAATCCACTGAAACCTACCAGACTAAAATGGCCATTAATAAATTTTCCAATGAATGCCAAAAACTCCTAATGCTCTTCTTCCCGAAAAAACTACTTGACCCTAGAATGTAAAATAAAGGGAACGTGATTCCTGGAGTCCCTGGTTATGTGAAAGCGTTACTACGAATTTAACGTTACCAACATCTTAGTAACTAATTAATAAAGAAGTGTATAGGAATTAAGCCATTTTAAAATTTGGAAAAATAAATTTAAGGCGTTCACACAACTAAAGGTCACGTCAAAATGCTTTAGTAGTAAGTCGATAAAAATCGAAATCCTTCGAAGATCATCGATCACAAACAATAATTTAAATTATGAATTTAAAAGGTTCTAAGTTAGAATGTAAATATTTAATCAAATGAAATTTTAAGATGAATCTAAGGATTATGTAACTCGAATTATAATTGTACATACACATGTGCGGTTGACTGCAATATTTGCACCTTTGCCTAGAATATTCCTCTCGGATAGCCTAGTTTTTACTGGGTCGTCTTAGAGTGTCCTGTTGTTGTCCGTAGTATTCAACATACGTGATTTCCACAGCATATGCCTTGACTGGCTTATGCACGCCTCATGTATTATAATGGTTGGTTCCAGATTTAGATGCTTTTTTTTACAAACAAACAACCTTGTTACTCTTAAATATTCTGCAGGTGTTCTTAGACTTGTGTCGAGGTCATCTAAAAGTTTTGATACAGTTCGGTTGTATCCACAAGAGCTATCTAACAATTAGATTTGTTTAATATAAAAAGGTGAGGTGTTATTGTATTACCTTAATTTATAAGTATAGTTCCTTATCTGGACCATTATCAGAGTGTAATCTGGCTCTTAGGTACACAATTAAGACATATTTATTAGCGTTATAGTCTCCTTTTGATTGTTCGTCTGATGACGTTACCTTTTATGAGGTAGTGTCGTTTTACAGTAGGGTGCTAATTAATATAATAGCCTCATCTTTACTAAGTTTAGGTGTACAGTAAATAAAGTGATAAACAGTATTTATTTACACCCTTAAAATATTACCTACTATTGACGAACCCCAAATAATTTTTAAAATGTACTCGAAAAGTCCAATGTTATTTTAAAATAGCTCATGGAAGCTACTTATTTTTGAAAGTAATTTAATCTTTTAGATGAATACCTGTTATTAGGGTAGGTTTACAAGAATTCACAATAAATATTTTGTAGTTCACACAAAATGAATTTTATTATCAATATAAATGCTCTTTTTGCAAATTATCAATCAACAAGAGAATTAAGAGCTAAAATTTATATTCTAAACCCTAAGACATAATTAAATGATTAGGTTTATTTCAAGTTATACGAATACAATATTCTTGTAAAGAAACTACAGTGTCAGATAGATGAACGCTAGTCTAATTTTGGCAGGAATTTACTCAAATCCTAATAAAAGCTTATTCAATTCAATTTGGGATAACGTTCATATACCTTTTGCAAATAAACTTCTCGTTTACGTTAGATAACCTAGTGAACGATTTTATTTAAATTGCTTATAAATTTCAATGAAGCATAATTTAGTTCCCGCTTTATCAGCAAGTTCAATCCTTAAACCCAATAACAATACCATGGATGTGATTCATAACAATTCTTAAACACTTGCTATATTATTAACAACCGTTTGTATATTGGGTTAATACTGTTTTCGTAAATTATATTTAGTTTAGTTCCTTTTAACACGATTTTAATTACTACATAACACACTCAACCTTATTCAGCAATATTCATTTTTATCTACCATCAAAAAACAACAAACAACGCATCGTTATTATATCTTTCTCGTAAAACAACGTTATTAGTAATACAGAAAGATAGATTAATTACAATTAAAGTAAAATTTTGGACAATGAGAACACGCTCTTGTATGAATTACGCCCTAAATTATTAATCGCATTAAGTTAGAATATAATGAAAAACAAATAACTTACATATTCATGTCTGTTAGTTTTTATTTAATATTACAAAAACCAGCAAAACATATTTTATAATCAAATTTAGTTGCCGCTAAAATCAAATTTGCGACGCTAATGATTAAAAGGAATGTTGTGTTGCACTCGATTGCATCCAATTAAATGTATGTTACGCTTACCAATTTTGCTAGGTTATTCAAATCTGAAGAACATCTCCCCTGCAGGGGGATTTATTACTTTATAGGAAGGTAAGATCGAAAACAATAGTTGCAAATAAATTGGTCAAATACTTCTATGTTGACAGTAGGGTAAGATGTGTTGTTGCATTATTTTGTTAAAATGAAGTTCTTGCAGTGTAAACAATATTCTTCTGTGAAGTAAAGTTTTGAAGACCATATTTTAGAGGTATTTGCTGTATCACATCTAACTGTTTGCAACTGAGTAGATAAATTAGAAAAAAATGTACACAAGCACTAATGATAAATCCCGTAACACACAGAAATCACGAATAAAGCGCATAATACGGTATTGATGAATCACTCATTGCAGAGAGAAGAAATATCAGATGCAGAAGGCATTTTAATGAACTCACAACTTATATTTTAAATGCTAAATGGGTATGTCTAAACTAGTTACATGATGGATGTCGATTTATTAGTACCAGATCAAAAACCTGCACGTTATCAGGGATTACTTGGAACTGATTTTATGTATAGATTTGTAATTTGCGATGAAACTAGGATTGAATACTAAGCACCAGAAAGTAAACTGAAATTTAGATAGTCAATTCATCCTGGCAATGTGTCAAACGCCTTCTTAATTTGTATCACCCTATACAATATATGAAAATTAATTAATTATACGTTTGGGTAAATAATAGTTATTAACCTTTTTTTGAA
>JAHWXV010656532.1:0-13357 GCA_024586415.1 Phrixothrix hirtus
GGTAAAAAGTTGTTGATAAAAATACTCTTCTCGGTGTGTACCTTCTGGTTCGAATTAAGTCGACGTTTTCCTACGATCAAAATGAAGAAAAGTAAAGAGCAAGTAGGGCGCCACTCGTTTACTTTAACAGCAGCAGGCAACACCTAAACGACAAGATGTCCACCTCGAAGAAACTTATTGGTAGTATGCACTCAGCAACTGGAGCTTTAGACCTAAGAAAACCTAAAGATAAGTAAATTAGGCAAAGGAAAGTTCTGTGAAATTACTACAAGTCATTTCAACAAATAAACAGGTATTTATTCAACCTTGTTAGAACGCTCACAAATCGTATAACATCATATAAATAACAGAGTAACATAAGTAATAACAGTAAATTTATGTTCTGGTTAGGGACGCATTAACAATCAAAAAGAATAAATGAATTGCTTTTTATAGATCAAAGCTAACCTAAAATTATTATTATACTTTAACTGTAGAACTCAGTAACATTAATTATGAATCCTGATAAAAGATACATTTTACAATCAAAAAAGGATAAATGAATTGCTTTATATAGATCAAAGCTAACCTAGAATTATTTGACAAGTCTTCGTATCTAACAGATACCGTACAACGTTATTTCAAAGTTAAATAATTTAATTACAGCTAGTAAGTTACATAGAACAAAACGTTTAATCAAATGAAATGAAAAGGCAAAATATCTTAACAAACAAAATTTTGAGATAACAATTTTAATTATTTATTTAGTGGCAAGCGGGAATAATAGCGTCAATTAGTTACAGATAAAATTTTAACAAACCAAAATAACAAGTGAATGAACGCGAATCTAAATATTTAAAAAAAAATATACGCTAACCAATTACGCAATATTGTTTCTGAAAAAAACCAACTACAGTAAAGCACGTTAAATTAATATTACAAGTAACAAAGGCTAGCATTTCATATCCTTTCTCTAGAGAAATATACCTATGCCGCTTGAAGGTATTTATTGTACCTTATATATAATTAATGAATTTAATACAAATATTTCTTTAGTCTGATAAGCAACGTAGTTTTTCTCTATCTTGTAGTTATTGAAAGCTATAAATCACCATTTAAGTAAAATAGAATTAATTACGGATAGTAAAACAAAGGTGACCCAATTATTTTACATTACGAACATGTTTAAATTAAAAAGGCAGCAAGCAAATTTAAATACATAATGCGAAGCTTATATTCAATTTGAAAACTAAAAGAATTAGGCATATTCATTCCTGTTTATCGCGAATGACACATGTGTGGCGGCTGGATTTGAAATTATCGAGCAAATCGAAGACATCAAACAAATGATGTCCAAGGAATGAGTAAATTAAGATTTAAGTACGACCTTAGATAATCCATACGCCAACACAGCATCTTTTATGTCCATCATGAATTAACAGGTCATCAGCAAGTACATCTACCATTCAGCATTTAATCATTTAAGACAGCTCATAGCAACTTAGCTGGCAGAATCGGAGGAACAAATCCCTACCAGTCAAGCTAAAAAAGATAGACTAAAACGAATTAATTTACTAAATAGAAAAAGTCTAATTAGTCCTTACCGGTGTATCAAAACGAAAACCCCCTTTTTTTTAAAATACAGCAATAAAGAATAATCTACTACTCACATCATACGTTCGTATGTTAGCAAAGCGAAAGCACAAGTGTTCTTTTTCAAAGCAATCTACGACCGAAGAATTAACAAAAAAATGTAAGATAAGGAACCGCATATAACAAAATCGGAGTTTTAAAATGAATTTTATATTTACAAACTTCGTCAATAGACAGCGACACTTACTGGACAAGTAAATTATATACCACGGATCTTCTTAATTATTACCATTAATTAGAAACAATCTTCATTACTGCAGTACAAATACACGTAAAAGAATTATCTATTAAGTTAAATATATTTAAACATACCCAGAAATGAATTTTTAACTTTTAAATATTCCCATTCTATACATATTCAACCAAAAGAAATTATACGTAAATATGTACAGGGAGTACTCAAATGAACACACAAAAATTACAAACGAATACTTACAAGTCAGGGCGAGACCGTGACAACACCTGTAATTTTATAGCTAAATAGGTAAAGAAATAGTAGTCAGACCTACATTCCTTACAATAGTGTATGCACTTAACAATTGTAGTAAATAATCCTTTCCTTAATCAATGATTAAATACCCTAATTTATAGTTCGTCTAGATATGTATTCACCATTGTTCTATCTATAAAATAAAAGATTTAAATTACTCTGTTTGAAAGCTGTTAAACCCCCATTTAAGGTGGTTAAGTAGTAAACATGTATTTTTATGGTGGGCTTTGTATCGAACATTAGTGCATTGGCAAAATTGAAATAATTATAATTGATTCTAATAATTTTTGTAGTGTGTGCAGAATACCAAAGATTAACAGTTATACGATTCAATTTAATTATTTGATCCATTATTAATTTCCGTTTTATCTTTGAATTTTATTACCTATAGCTTGCAAATTTTTCTTTATTAAACAAAGCGTAACCTGAATGTTTATGCATAAATAATATTCATATATTAAAGGGTCCCTTAAAATAATATCATAAATTACCTATTGGGTTTAAGTAAGAAAACTTTTCAGTACCTAAATTTAGGATATGATCATATTCTAACGCCTACGTTCCACAGAAATTTCAAGCAGCAATACAATTTGTGCAGACGATTTTATACCTTAGGGTGGTAAATAACTTTCACAGCTTGACTATACGTTGTGTTCTTGTGAATGCATTTTATACTTCTACGGTTACATTATTATAAAATTACGTCGCTCACTAGCGTGAGTCATAATCATGGTAACTGTTGCATATTTTCATGTTCAAACGTCTCTGTACACGGCTGCCATACATTTAATGTCTAAGCATGAGAAAAAACTTGTAATCTTTTTAACATAACTCAGGTTTAGTTTCATTACAACGTTTTTTCTAACAATTTTAGCCTATTAGAAATAAATTTCTTAGACAGGTTCTTAAAACAATTATGAGAAGTCTTGGACTCCTAAAACTCGCTGTGCACGTTGTGTTGTTGCTTTAGGAAGATGGTTACACGATTAGAGTATGGCAGTACTATTTGCGGTTCCTATAATTTGACATGAGTAATCGGATCATACGACGGACTGCTACTTTCGCTGCAACCATATCTTCAGGCTTTCTGAAAAAAACTGTTTACCTTCTGCAACTCGTTCAGTACATCACTCAGAAGGTTTTCCAATATCTATGTATCTAAACCTTTTGACAATAAATAAATAGAAGAGGTAACTACTTTAGAACTGTCAGGCACCGATGAGGAATTTTTATCATCCCAAGAAGACACACCTTATTTTATTGCACAAATAGTATAAAATGGTCGAGCTCTGAATTTATGAAAAGCCTAGGGAGAGATACAAGGATTACGTTTATAAGGATGGAAACTATTAGCTTCAAATACGCTGACTTCGGTATATCACAATCACTAGAAGGAGTTGTCACAGTATTTATCAGATGAAGAGATCTGTACTTTTAGCAATTTAATGCTAGAATTGGAATATGAACAGAATTCAGAAGAACAGCGCCTCTTCGTAGATTTTTCTAAGCTGAGTTTAAAAGCTCTTCTTCTACATGCCTTCAGTTCCTGTTCAACATCCTATTTGCATGAAACAATCTTACAAAACTATGGGACGCCTTCTTAACAAAATTAATTACAGACATTAGTGGCATATGAGTGCAGATTTATAGATTGTCGTACTTCTGCGTGATTTACAACTTGTATACATGAAGCATTGTTGTTTTATTTGTAAGTTCGACAGTCAAGCAAGGAACTGTCAATATATTGCTAAGCAACGGTTACCACGGGAGCAGGATATTCATGGGAAAAGGAACATAACCTACCAGGCATCAGTCGAGCGCGATAAATGTTTCTTACCTTCGTTACATATAAAACTGAATTTGATAAAAAAATTTAGTCAATGCCTCAAACAAAGAAGAAAATGAATTTCGGAACACCAAACAAAAATTTCCTAATATAACTGATGCAAAATTAGTAGAGCCCTAAACGACTGATGTAGAATGTGCTACTTGGAAGGCTTTTTAAGAGGTAGCCCAAAAAATTTTTGGAAGATAAAGCATTCGAAAACTGTAAGAGAATTTTCGACACCCCTTTTAGGAGATACCAAGGATTAAGTTATAGGATAAGCCTTAAAATACATCTTTTGCTTTCACATTTGGACTCGTTTCGTAGAAATCTGGGCGACAAATGTGATAAATACCGAGAAAGGTTTCATAAAGGCATTTTCACCAAGGGACGTGGAATGGCAAAAGTTTTGCCGATTACCACTTGATAGTTACGTAGGCTAATATAAAAGAAAAGTGAAAAACATCCTAATACAGTTCAATCCACGCATTGGTTATATTATGTGTAAAATCTTACATTCATACTTTAATTTCATTTTGTTTCAAAGTCTGACATGATAGAAGTAACATTTTTTCATCTAAATTAGAATTAGGCATCAAAAGAAATTGTCCATAGCTAGTAAAAGAGAAATAAAAACAATTTCCTGTAGCTTAATTTTTTTTCGGCAACATGGTTCTGTTTCTGATTTGTCGGGGTTCGGCAGGCCACATTGCCTTTACAATTGCAAAGATTTAGTACGTAGAATAAAATATGGAAGGAGAACCCGGAACTTTGAACCAAAGGGATATATTAAATTGCAATGGTCTCGATCAGCATTATAGTATTTGTGGCTGTTTACGTATAATTATCAACTTGTTCAGCAAACCGAAATGGAGTTTTCAGCATGATCTCTAACAGTGCATGACACCTTATGGGGTTATATGAAAGAGAAGTTTTATCAAAATAAGCTTTGAACCTTTCTACAGTCAAATGATGACATCCGAGCTGAAAATCGGGCCTTAGAGCGATTGAATTTCAGAGCTATAATGTGAAATTGATAACGAAACACATATACGTCAGGTAATTTTTCGTCAAAACACATCTTTATTTCGAAACGTTCATACGTAATAAAGTTATTGCAACTTCAATTGCCTAGTACATTTTGACGTACTTTGCGGAACTGTTTGGGTAGTGCATAAGCGGAGTATCGATGAATATGATGATTAAAATAGAGCAAGTTTAGATAGCAAATTAAAAAAGCGATAGAAATGATACATAATTTATTGAACATAACAGTACATCACGGGTGCCTGTTGAGTACCGTGGCACTATTATTTTTACCGGTAATATACGCTCAGAAACTTATATAATGTAGCCTTTGCGTACACTAATCTTCTCTAATTGTTGAATCTAGCAGCTTTAAGGGTGTCATCGTTGTTATCTTCCATAGCTTTAATGATTACGTCCCAATAAAAGTTATCCATCTATATGTTTTAGTTTCTAGTGCGGTTCATGTATAGAGCGACGTATGGCGTTCACCCTCATGAAATTGAAGATCCTTGGTCATTCATTCGAGATTATTATACGCCTTCAGCACCTGGCTCTTTGGAAACAACGACTTCTGAAAGGCTTCACGCCGAAATAAAAGCTTCGAAGTTGATCACAAGCTATCCGTCGAACACGAGAGGTCGACTTTGAGATTACCTTTAAGGAGTAAGGGGAAGTAGGCACCTAGGCCGCGACCCTATTAAATGAAGAAATGAAGTTGAACAATCCTTGCAGGATGCGTGTCTTACCAATTCGTTAGGGAACGTGAAAGGCTGTTATTATTCGCGCCTTCCTGTGGATCCATGTCGACTAATGCAACGGGATGGTCCACAGACCGTCCAGAAGAAGAGCTCGTTGGTGATTAAGTTCGTTAAAAGATCGGCCTCACTGGTAAACCAGTGTACTAGTTCTTGCTTCCTAACTTTGTATCTTAATTTATCGTTCCATAATTTCTCTTTAAAAGATTTTGTGATATATTTTTCATACCTACTTAAGCTATTATTGTAAATATAATATTACTTAGCGATATTGGAGACTGTGCTTTGTTGCTCAGTGATACTAAATTCTTAGAATTACTTGATTCTATTTTCGTGGTATTCTAAATCTTGAATTACTCCTGACTGATTTGTCCTTGGGGTAGGCTTTCTATTAGCACAAACTTGAAACCGTCATTGTTGCATGTTTCACTAAAGTTAAGATTAGAAGTTTAACAGATAATTGCAATAAATGGAAATTGGACATAATAACTTCATACTCAAAATAATTTAAAGATAAACATCGGTTTTTAACACCGTAAATGCACGTCCCTAAGTTTATTATGGTCAAATTAAAATGTTTAATGTGCCATTAAAAATTATCATTGTGCTCAAAAGGACTATTTACTCAAGACGGTAAGAGGTAATTTCCAAGTGCTATGCGTGAGTGTAAATGAAATTAAAGAGAAAGGCGTCACGTCGTGTCGTTACCACTGTATTAATTCGTAAGAATGAAAGAAAGCTCTATATAGCAATCGGTATTAATCCAACATAAGAGAATTTAAATTCTAATAGGTAATGCAAATTAAAGACAATCGAATTATTGATTTATCAGTTTAAATATCAAATGTGTAGGTATAGGACATCCAGTAAACCTCAAGTCTTCATTTCATTTCTAATTAAATGTGTTAATCGTTCCCAGACCATATTAGAATTTATTTTAAATTTAAAAGTATATATACAATATGCAAACATAATTATTGAAAATGTATACCTATTAAATAGAAATATATTTACGAAAAAGAATAGTATCAACTATCTGCTGCAGAGTTTCTAGAAGTTGATTAAATGACGAGTATTGAAAAATGTAAGATATCTGACATGAGAATTTAATGGATTTTGCTAGACCTGCTCTGTTTTTGATATTTGATATCTCTGAAAGAGGAATTTTATTTTTCAATAAATTCTTCTTAATAAGGGCGTAGGTGCTGACCTATTTAATTTAGCTTATTGAAACTATTCTAACAAGACAAAAAGTTTAGAAATTAAAGAACATTTTAATGATAAAATATTGTTCTAAAATGCTTGATGGGTGACAATAAATATGTTGCGAGAGTAATTTAATATTAAAGGTACAGACCTAAATGGCGTCTATGCATGTTATACCATAAATCATCTAATATCATAAATAAGTTAAATAATTAAATAAATTTAGAAGTAGTATTAATTAATATTTAATTAAAATAGCGGCTCGTACTGAATCTTGACTGTTAGTTTGATCCTGATCGGCATTCGTTTAATTATAGTAATTAAGAAAGGAATTAAAGTTCACAACTAAGATAATGTTCATCAACAAATTTATCTAATAACTGAAAAAATGCACTGTACAATAGTTTACAATAAAAAGGTAAATTTTAAATTTTAACAATAGTTTATCAAATCAAAATTTTTACCAAAGATAATGTGTAAAAATAATGGCAAAATAATTCGACAAGGTTTATTGAATGTGTCATAAGTTAGATTTAAAAGTACAATATGCGTTCAATGCGCAATTGAAAGTAGAACAAAGTATTCAATATAAGAATTTGATGTTCCATACGGAAATTAGACGGAAACTAACAGCAACACAAAACTAAAGCAGTATAATATAATACAAATATGAGTATTTATAAAATACGAAATTAAAATTAGATTTAAATAAATAAAATTAAATGGGCGCTAACACTATATTTCATAAAATTTGAAAATGATACAGTAAGTATAGCATAATATTATTTATATTGCTAGAAAATATTCAAGCATTTCTTTCACTCCTTCACGGGTTTAAAAATTCCTTCATGACAAACTTTCATCCAACGATTGCAATGCACTTTAAGATTGATTTTGCAATGCGTTTCGATTTTCAAATCTTTTTTAGATAACAAGTTCTGGAAACAGGTGAAACTCAGATGGGACTTAATCAGGACTGTATGTTGGATGCTGAAGAACTTCTCACTTGCTCTTTTTCAACTAAACGTACTATAGACGCGCAAGGTGCTTGCACGCACGCACCAACGCACCCTCCCACCCACACACTCTCGCATGCACGAACCCACAACACACACACACACACACACACACACACACACGTACCCCTATTTTTGCATTAAACAGTAGCTATCTAATCTTGAACTAATACCATTCTAGTTCGTTTCTTCTTACAAATATTTGACAACTGCACGCAATTCTAACTTAGAATACATCTCAATCTTTCAGGTCAACGTTAGACGTGGATTGGATATCCACGCCTAGTATTTACTTTAATCTATTGATAAATGCACGTGAATTCGAGATTCTACGAGCGTTCATTCCATTAATATTAGACCAATGGTATATAATAGAATATATTATCTTGCCGCTTGATGCTAAGGTTATTCAAAATTGAGCATCGATATTGAAAACTGTAGTAAATTATTATGCGTAAATCGAGCTAATTTTAACCAGTAAATTATTATAATAATAGTTAAAAAAAGAAATTTCTTCCTTTATCAAACGTCATTTGCGTAATTCAATTTGAAATTCAGTTCGATAAAATTGAACTAATAATCTAAAAGAAAGGAACTCTCAAAAATATAAACGATCGAAATTATTCTCTGCATCTTATATGCACGATTTCTCATAAGTCAAGATTATTAAACGCATATAAAATAGATGGAAACGTTCTCACAATAAATGTATTCATAAATCCTTCCATTCACTGAAATGTATTCATAAATACTTCCATTCACTGAAGTAGTAGTATAAAAACCCGTCTACTTTTTAATTTTCCTTACACTTTATGAAATATAGTATAAAGTATTGTTTTTGTCCAAAATTTTCGATGTCGAAATTTTATTGGAAATATACGTTCTGAGGTCCTCTTAGTCCTAAAATGATGTTTTTAGAAATTGATCTGTGTGTGAACAGGATAACTCGAAAATGAAAAGGCGTAAGTAAAAAGAATCTTTATTTAAAGTTTGTAGTCATCTACACACGCAACTTCAATATTCTGATTAAAATCGGATAACCGGAAATGACACTTTACTATTGTCCATTTTTGGTTCTTGAGATTTTCTCGAAAATGGGTCTAAAGATTATTTTTAAACATGCTACGTTTCTTACGCCTATGATGCGTTTTTACTCGACTAATAGGTTTCTAGGAGAAAATTCATTGAAACGATTTATCGAGGAAAATCTCAGGAGTTAAGCAGTGTTTTGCGTGGTCAGTAACTTGTATGCTATATACGAATTTATCTTTACAAGTTATAAGTAAAATTTATCTTTAAATTGTCTAGAATTTAGTTGAATTATACATACGAGGTGTTACGTTAAAATTTCTTTTGCAAACGAAATTTCGACTTTTAATTCATTTGATGTAACTGCAGCAAATATTTTGGTATTTTATTTAAAGAAAATAGATAAAAAGTTTATTTAAGCTAATAATTATAAAATTTCTTTTGAATATTTCACTTCATTATGTTTTGCTATAATATTGTAACGAAACTAGTTAATTGTTTTACAATGCTTATTTATATTCACTAATACTGCACTTATTTATTTTAATATTTATTTTACAATGCACTTTCAACAAACGTTTACTTCCATTTATGTCTATTTATATTTACATTTATGTATACAGTAACTTAAAGTACAAGATTCCAACAAAAAATAAACTAAGAGAATTTAATCTGCTGTTTATATAGGAAAGAAATTCTAGAACAATAGAAATAGAAGATTCCAGAATATTACTCATAATAATGATGTAATAATTTGTAATGCTATGACTCAATGCTGCCCTAACTGATTGACAGGTATCAGTTACCGCAATGAGTCATTGCGATTACATCACCTAGTTTAATATAAAGAAAATATTCTAGATGATTCTAGAATTTTCCATTTACTATTTCTAATTTTTGTTACAATATATAATCTTTGAAATTTGCACTTTATAGCACCTATTAAATTAAAATTTTGGGAATGTGGATAACAAATAACAACTGTTTCTCCTCCTCTAGCGTATTTGTTGTTAGATGATGTATGCCTAACGTTATCAATTTTGTTTATTGTAATTTTGATTTCTACTTTGTTCATTTAAAGTTAATTTTTGTTTTACTAGACGTTAACGGAGAAAAATAGCATGTGCCTTGTTTTCAAATGTTCAAATGTACTTTATTTTGGGTATTTTGTTTGTAACATAATTTGATATCTTCATAAAGTATCGGGTGGCCTAGATCCCGTTAAGGCAAATATCATTAAACAAATTTGTCATTTTAGTGTTTCGAAAGGAATAAAAATTAAATTGGTAAATATTAAGTACGTTGCCATTTATTCTGTTCTTTTGTATTTATTGCCAAAATTCGTAGACGGTAATAAATGATTTTCTGGTTTTGCTTCAGTTGCATTTCCTTTCTTATTCCAAGAACTTTGCCTTTCTTTAGGTTAGGTCAACTTCAGGACATAGAAACCGTCGTACATTTTGTCGTATGAGGTGTACGTACGAGATAGGAAGGTACATTCGACTGAGAAGTGTGGTCGAAAGCCAAAACCAGTGTAACAAAGCTGCCCACGCCCCTCTCCGATTTAATTCAACTGAGCTAAGCCTCGGTAAATATTGTTCCTATTGCAACACGAGCGACTGGACCGGTTGCTGTAAGATCTTGCATGACACAATGTAATTAGTTAATTTGCAATTTGACTTTAACATAAGGTACGAATGGTTAGTGGGTCTCAACTCAATTCTCCATGATCGGTAAATACCTTGATTTGCAAGAAAAGCGATAAGAAATCAAGATAAACCTATTTTAAACCAAATATAATATAATTTTAAAGAACATAAAAATTATTGATTCTTAAACGCGCCAATAAAATGATACAATACAAGAAGGTAATTATCACAAAGTAAAAGGAAAAAGACTTATGATGATTTAAACACTTATTTATACCCAAAAAATAAAAAAATATCAAATTTGAAATTATTTTAAATAAAACCAATAGAGTTCTTACAAAAATAAATAAATTTGTGATTGCTTATTAAGTAAACAATGGGTTGATGAGAAAATTGCAATCTTGACTTCGACGTTTTCTTAAAATTAAAGAAACATTTGGAAGGTAAATGAATTACAGATAAAAAGTAAAAAAAAAATGCGATGTACTAGTTGAATGAAAGACGTTCGACTCCTATAACAATGATATCATTAATCTTGTGCCAAGTTTTCATTAATGTTCAGATATCTATGGAGACTAAGTATAAAAAAAAACAAATGTTCAACTTCTTTTGCGTTTATAATAAAATCGTTTATACCTAAAAACTGACCCTTATGTTATTTGTGATGAATTAAATTAAATTAACTAATTACATCAATTCACTCAGTTTAATAAACCATTAAATATATTTATTAGCTATTTATAACTCAATTTCGAGGCAACAGCAAATGCTAAATTTTGTAGTTGTAAAAACAGTTGTCAGCGTAAATTATTATATAATTAAATTAAGTGATAAATTAAACCGCGTACAAATTTCAGCCTCTATGAGCTGAGCCCAAACCGGGCTGTGGTCGATAATTTTGAGCAGAGAAGGAATTCTAAAAATATTCTTTTTTCTTGTATAAATGAAATCGTTAGTCCCGTGTTAATAATATGAAAATGTTCACTGTAATTACATTTTATATTATACATCAAATGGGTAACATTGTAAATTTAAGGAATTAAAAGAGACAATACGGTATTTTACAAATGGTGAAATTGCTCGAGCCAATAGGTTTTGATATATTGCTAACATATCACGGTTCTCACTCTTCTTGGCAGACTAGTTTAAAAGAAACACGTGATCCTAAATTATTCAAATTTTGTTTAAATTCTAAATTTAATTCTTTCAAGATATTTCTTTATAATCTTTATTTAACAAGAATTATTTTTAATAATCTATGGTGTTAGTTTGATAAACTTTCTATCTGCTGATTGTGACATATTTTATTCCAATATGGTAGTAATCACTAATACGATTACACTTATTTTTCAATTTAGGATTGCAGTTGGGTGAATATGAACATGTAGGTAGCAGATTACCTCTAATTACTACAAATTTCTTTTATTAAATGGGTGGAATCTATCCAGAGATGCAACTGTTTATGTCATCTTCTTCGATATGCCCAAGTACAAAGTTTATATTTTTATGTTGTTTTAAGATACATATAGCGTGTCTCACAAAAATTTGATCAAATAATGAAGGTAGAGAGATGGGTTGAAAATAAACATTATTTATAGGTTGCTTTTTTCTGTAAATAAATAGTTTAAACGAAACTTGGAATTTTAACCTCAAAATTCCCCCTAAGTGATGACAAACATACTGTCGACTTTTTTTAATTATGGCCCCTCACTTTGTGAATAGACAAAACTAGTAAAGCAAATTAACTAAAACAAAGACTGTTTGATAGCAAATTTAATTCTATATTGTACATAAAAATTTTAAAATCCTAAATCACCAAATTTTTGCTTTATTAAATAATGTATCATAAATTGTACTGATCCTGAGATTTTTTAAAAACACACGACTTTATAAATTAATTAAGAAGAAACTATCACACAATATAACACAATATAATTTTTTATCCATGTTTAGTTTATTATTCGAGATTCAGACTAGACAATCTCCTTGATGCGATTTTATAGCTGCAGCAATGTTCAAGTTTTAAGCTATTGTGTTGCTTGTTGCATAAATGTTCACATTTACATTACAAATTATCTTAATAATATTAAATTTCGTTCAACTATATGCTTTAAATGTTCTAGGACTGCCTGCGATAAAAACAAAAGTACAATTTACCACTACATTTTGCCAGCCGAATAAGGTTGTCGTATAATTAAAATCCCTATAACCACCACAATTGCATGGAAATAGAACTTTCTTTAAAGGGTGCAAACGGTGCATGGATGAAAGACTTGATGTTATTGATTGCATGTGACGATATTGCATGCAAGGGATTGTATAGCTTCAATCAGGTGTAGCGGAAGGAGTAAGGGCATTCATAATATAGGTGAAGATTTAGTTGATAGATTTTAAAAATGATTAAATTAACTATTAGGTTTAGCAAACAAAGAACCCAACTTTAGGCTAGCAGGACATTCATATTTCATAAATCCGGTAATAAAAGGTCGTTAAGCATTTTGGAAAGCTTTGAACTTTGGATGTCCCGTTCAATTACACAGCCCGACAAAAAGAAAAAAATTGTTTGCTGCATCAAAAAGAACAGCTGATTCTGAATGTTTAGAGCACTCTGATTATGAAAATAGCATTATTTTCTTCTATCAGCTCTAGTTGTTGATATAAACAAAAATTAAATATTTCATATATATTCATCCATATTGCTACAATAAACATTCTAGAAAGATCTT
>JAHWXV010656547.1:0-15982 GCA_024586415.1 Phrixothrix hirtus
GCAGTTAATTATTTAAAGATTTTCTTTATTAATGTTATTGCATCTTTGCATAATTAACTTGCTATTCTAGTCGTTTTTCCGCATTATTTATATTTATTTTACGAATTATCGAAGGAAGGTGTGCATTAAGTCGATTTCGGCTTACTTTGAAACAGCATAAGTTCAAGGCACATTTTTGATTTGGAATCAATCATTTCTATACTTTCAAACAGGAAGGTCTAGAATACGATTGTTGAGTAAAGCTCTTCAACCATCCCCTTTTAGAATATCCGAAACGTAATGTTTAATTTATAAAATTAAATTAATTATTACCGAAATTATTTAATGTATGAATTCCGTTAGGCGTTAATGGACCCCATACATTAAAATCCACGGATCTGAATTATTAGAATTTAACTGTTAGAAACTTAAAAAAATCAATTAAGTGACTATTGATGAAAAATCAGTCTGTTGTTTCATACCGTTTATATAGAAACACCGTGTATATTTAACTAAAAGCATGCATTATTTAGTTAGAGTTTAGGCTTACCTTTAATAATTCCTTTCCCAAAAGCACGACTTTGGACACAGAGTCGGGTACAAACACTTATTCCTAGCGATCAAAAGGACATGATTAATCACGGATTTTTGGTCGGGTCCTACAAGATAACCTCTTTTAGAAGTTGTCGGAACCGCAAAAACAAACATCTCACAAACACTTAAAAGCGCTAATCACTAAGTGACTGACACTTCCGTAATTAAAATAGTCAAATACTACTAACAAATTAATTATCAACGGGCGCGGCCATCTTATTATCCGTAATCAATTATCCGAAATTAGCAAACATCGATCGCGTTCAAATTACTACGAACTCTGTAGGAATTTATAAAGACTAAGCAAAGTACACTTTCGCTCGGATAAGGGTAAAGAACTTCGCTAAATTAAATTTGGACATAAATGTTATTTGAAAAAGCTTCAATGTTCAACAAATCTTTATTGTTGGTTTTAAAAGTTGTATATATAATTTAAATAAATCTGTATATAGTTTCTGACATGCATTAGTCTTTGATTAGTAAATAAATGGTATTAAACCCTACCGTGTTAATTATTACAAAAAGGATTAGTAAAAATATTTTAACTAATATTAAAATTAATTTGTACAAACATATGAAATATACAGTATAAATTACATAATTAAGAACACTAAATTGAATCAATCAATCAATACTTACATTAACATTCATAATTAAGAATTTACATTTAAAGAAATATACTGTGAAAACTGAGTTGCAACTTTACGAATGAATGTACAAATTCCCCCTTTGTTAAATCCAAACCTATCCTATTCGATAACAACCTCTGTACACATTCCTATCCCGTTTTATTTATTTAATTGATTAGTTTAGCTAAACTGTCTATTACATCCATTCCGAACGCTTTGGACGTATTACCTACGTTACAAAATAATGCAACCAAATAAAGACTTGTGGACATCACATGATACATTTAACATACACCCTGCTTGCTGTTTTTACTCCTGGACCCACTCTCTCTCTCTGATAACTACCTGAAGCTTTGTACACAGACTTAGTACCATCAGGAGTAAGATTGGAGGTACCGAAGGCTGTGCGTTACAATACAGCTATTTTTGCTCATTTCAACGACATGTAATATTGCAAATACCGAATAAATGGCAAGTGATATATTTGGAGCTGCTATTGCAAAACCTTCGATTTCAAGCCGTCAAATTCAATCTGAATCAGGAGTATCGGTGCAAAAGGCTTTAAACGATGTTATTTTAGGTCAAAATTATCAATGTACAGTGTTTAGCGGAAATATATGTTTTTAGGACCCCTGAAATAAAACGGTACTTTCGGTTATTCCGCGTATTTTTCAAAAGTCTCGTTTACTGCGTCCTAGAAATGAGACTATCCTACACCATGATAATGTCTCAATCCATACTGCCCTTCAACCAAGGTAATTTTGAGAGATTTCTAGAATCAAATTAACGGAACATACAACACACAGTTCCTAAATTCAAGGATAAAATTCACCGTGTTCGATTCTCAACACAAGTGTATGTAGAAGGCTTTAAAAATCTTGTTTCTGGAATAATTCAAGAGAAGTGGAATTTCTGTTTCGTATGTACGAGGCCAGTTTGAACATGAGAACACAACTTTTTCTTCAAAATTTCATTTTATTTTAGCTTGATACACTTAGTCCAACGCTTTTTGAATTTCATTGGGCCATCGTTGTAGTACTATTTATCAAGTCCTCGAAAATATGCATCTTTTCCATTCAATTTCCTCATTTGATTTGTATCTCCTTCCACCAAGCCATTTTTTCAGGTTTGGGAAGAGAAAGTAGTCATAGGGAGCTAGATCAGGAGAATATGGTGGACAGGGAAGTAATTCGTAACGTAGTTCATTCAATTTATGTTGAGTTTTCCATGATGTATGAGCTGGTACGCTGTCATAATGAAAAAGTACGTATTTTTTGCCAAATGTGGTTGTTTTTTCTTTATTTCAATGTGGAATCGGTCCGGTAATGTCACAATAAACCCTTGTATTTGTTTTATGCATTTTAAGATAATCAATGAGTATTACACCTTGTGCATACCAAAAAATAGTCGCCAAAATCTTTCCAGCGGAGGGAACAACTTTTACTTCCTTCGGTGCACTTGAACCAACTTCAACCCATTGTTTTGATTGTTGTTTTGCTTCAGGTCTGCAGTGGTGGATCCATGTTTCATCTATGGTTATGAATCTACGTAAACATCTATCCACATTACGTTGAAATATCGCCAAACATTGCCTTGAAAAGACCACACGATTGGGTTTTTGTTCGATTGTCAACAAACGCGGTACCCATCTTACTGACAGCTTTTCATATGTAAATAAATAAATGTTCATGCAAAATGTTACCCACACGTCTTTTGAGATGTTTATGATGTTAGCCATCTCACGCAATTTCTCTCGTAGATCTTCCAAAACGATATCATGGATTTTATCGATTATTTCTTTGGTGGTCACTTCGATTGGTCGACCTGGATGATGTTCATCAATTGTGCTTCTACGGCCACGTTTAAATTCTGCAAATTAATAAATCACAGTTGAATTCGCTGGAGCAGAGGTGCTATAATATTTATCAAGCTTTTCCTTTGTTTCTTTTGCGGTTTATCCATGCAAAAAATAATGCTTAATCAATGCACGAATTTCGTTTTTATCCATTACTGTAACACAATCATAAGTTGTTCGCTGTTATGGCCCTCAAACATAAACTAAATGACATATAGCGCTAAAAATGTACATGCACCCTACTAACAGATTGTATTTAACAGTAATGATATACATTCGGTGATCAGTCGCGCCATTTCTTGGAAACCGACTAATTATCAGACCGACCTTGTATTTTTATTTAAGTTTTTAAGTGACAGCTTGAGTGACAATTTAAAACATTTTTATGTCAGCGCTACCTTAGACCTTGCTTTTATTTTATAGGTTACCTATGTAACCTAATTTTGTTCTGATGTTGGCCTGAAACCATGATGTACGATTTAATTTAGGCTTCCACATAAAGGTATTTAACGCAGAAAATTGAAGCAGCCATTTTTTACTTTGTATTTTAGTACAATTTTATACAATTACGTATGCAGATTGCATCGTTTAAATATTCATTAGTGCATGCCGAATGCACTTACAAACATTTTTTGTCGGTTATCTTGCGTTGCATTTCCTGTTTCAACTCTGCAGTTGTATTCAGTTTGTTCTCGTAAACTTTACTCTTTAAATAATCCTAAATACAATTTAGTCAAAATTTATTGACTGTCGATAAAATGTTTCAAAGGCTAGTGGGCTGATTTGCGTGTAACTGTTTGACCCAGACTTATGAGTCAATATCCGTAAGGAAATCATAGAAAATTTGGTATCGTTATGATAGGTGTTCAAATCTAAATGGAAACTACTTTGAAGGGTTTTTCATATTTTACAATATACGAGGGTAATTTTTTTAAGTAGGAACCATTTGTGCATCATGACTGTGCAGATAATTTCCAGAGAGTGTTGCAGGGTCAGGCCTAACAACACAGTCTGTGTGTTTTAAGTTATCGAGTGCATCGGTTTTTTGTTTATGTTACACTATTCATCACCATGTTGATTGAGTATCGAACTTACTATGAAGTTTGTACTGTGATTAGATTTTTAAATGCAAAAAATTTTCGCCCTACTGAAATTAATGGGCAGTTCATAGAGAGAAAGTGATATAAACGTTGGAAGTGTATGCAAGTGGTATCGCAAGAGCAACCGCGCTAATGAATTAGTTTCAGTGGGAAAGGCTGGATCATCCTCCCTTATAGACCTGGCCATGCATGTGAGGATTTCAATCGGTCCCAAAGCTTAAAGAGTTTCTAGGGAGAAAGGGAATGGTTAATGAGTATTGAGTTGAAACAATTACTTACTACTTGGTTCTTGATAACATACCAGGGGGAGTATTTATATTGTGAGCCTTGGCAACACTGCGTGTTTAAGACGCCTTCTTACTTTTGTAATGGAAAGTTTGACATTTTTGAACATAACCTTATTTAGGAAATTTCAACATTTTAGCGTGATTAGTAGTATTTATAGTAATGTCTGTGAAGTTAGCACCTCGATGATAGTACTCAATAGTTCTGGCATATTTTAACTTAGAACAGAAATACTTTATTTTAAAAGAGTTCCGGCCATTTACTATAAAAAGAATGAGTTTAAAATTTGTGGTGCTAACTTCGCACCGCACCTCAACATTCATATACAATAGTTCTGAAATAAGTTGAAATAAGTTATACTTTTTGAGAGAGTTTTGATGTTAATAACAAAAAAAATCTGCAAAACTTAAATTCCTATCATTCAAAACGTGAAAAATTGAAAGTCCGGTTAGATTTAAAAATACAAGACACATAAATGATTCCAATACAATTTTCCTCTAAAATCAACAGTAAAAAAGTTACATAAACCTTTAAATTTTGCAAAAACCAGACAATATCCTAAAAAACGAAAAAATAAAAGTTCCAGTAGTTCAGATCAGAGTTCTGGATCTAACATGACGAGATTTAAAATTTTTTGTTATAAAATTTTTCGATAAAGTCCGTAAAAAAAAGTTATATTAAATAAGTTTGACAAAGTCCGCAAAAAGTATAAAAATGAAAATTCCCGTAGACCTAATCAGAGTTCTGGATCTACAACGAAGAGATCTATAACTTTTTGTTATAAAATTTGTCGATAAAGTCCATAGAAAAAAGTATATTAAATAAATCTTGACGAAATCCGCAAAAAGTTGAAAATTGCAACTACCAGTAGTTCTAGTCAGAGTTCTGGATAGAGGTCAATGGAATATATAGTTATTTTAAACGAAGTATTTCCATAAAGTCATCAGAAAGGAAGTTACATTAACATTTAGATTTTGCAAAAATCTGACGATGTTCTAAAACATTGAAGAATTGAAAGTTTCAGTAGTTTTGATCAGAGTTCTGGATCTAAAACGACGAAATCTACAACTTTTTGTTATAAAATTTTTCAATAAAGTTCATAGAAAGAAAGTTATATTATGCAAAAGTTTGGCAAAGTCCGCAAAAAAGTTGAAAATCGCAAGTTCCAGTAGTTTTGGTCGGAGTTCTGGATAGAGGTCAATGGAATATATAATTATATTACATGAAGCTTTTGCATAAAGTGAACAGTAAGAAAGTTACATTAACTTGAAAGTTTTAGAAAAATTTGTCCTAAAACACTAAACAATTGATAGTTCGACTAGTTCTAATCAGAGTTTTGGATCTAAAAAAACAAGATCTACAACTATTTGTAATAAACTCTTTGAAAAGTCAAATACCAAAAAATTATATAAAGCAAAGTTTGACAAATTCTGCAAAAAGTTTAAAATTGAAAGTTTCAGTAGTTCTGATCAGAGTTGTAGATCTACAAGTGCGAGATCTACAACTTTCTGTTATAAAATTTTTCGATAAAATCCACAGAAAAAGTTTGACAATGTCCGCAAAAAGTTGAAAATTGGAAGTTCCAGTAGTTCCGGTCGGAGTTCTGGATCGAGGTCAATGGAATTATTTTACATGAAGTTTTTCCATAAAGTTAAGAGAAAGGAAATTACATTAACTTTTAAATTATGCAAAAATCTGACGATGACCTAAAATATTGAAAAATTGAAAGTTCCAGTAGTTCCGATTAAAGTTCTGGATCTAAAACAACGATATCTATAACTTTTTGTTATAAAATTTTTCCATAAAGTCCATAGAAAAAAAGTTATATTAAGCAAAAGTTTGACAAATTCGCAAAACGTTGAAAATGGAAAGTCCCAGTAGTTCTTATCAGAGTTCTGAATCTAAAACGACAAGATCTACAACTTTTTGTCATAAAATTTTTCCATAAGGTTAATAGAAATAAAGTTACATTAAGTAAACGTTTGACAAAGCTAGCAAAAGTTGAAAATTGAAAGTTCCAGTAGTTCTGATCAGACTTCTAGATCTAGAACGTAGATATCTACAACTCTTTTTATCAAATTTTTTCATACGTCCATAGACAAAAAGTTATATTAAGCCAATCTTGACAAAGGCTGTTCTGATCAGTGTTATTGATCTAAAACAACAATATCTACAATTTTTTTTATAAATTTTTCCATAAAGTTAATAGAAACAAAATTATATTAAGTAAAAGTAGACAAAACCCGCAAAAAATTGAAAGTTCCAGTAGTTCTGATCAGAGTTCTGGATCTAAAACTACAAGATCTACAACTTTTTGTCATAAAATTTTTCCATAAAGTTAATAGAAACAAAATTATATTAAGTAAAAGTAGACAAAACCCGCAAAACATTGAAAGTTCGAGTAGTTCTGATCAGAGTTCTGGATCTAAAACTACAAGATCTACAACTTTTTGTCATAAAATTTTTCCATAAAGTTAATAGAAACAAAGTTATATTAAGCAAAAGTTTGACAAAATCCGCAAAACGTTGCATATTGAAAGTTCTAGTAGTTCTGATCATAGTTCTGCATCTAAAACGGCGATATCTACAACTTTTTTTACTATATTTTAACATACGTCCATAGAAAAAAAGTTATATTAACCAAAGCTTGACAGAGGCTGTTCTGATCAGTGTTCTTGATCTAAAACGACAAGATCTACAACTTTTTGTTATAAATTTTTCTATAGAGTTAATAGAAACAAAGTTATATTAAGTAAAAGTAGACAAAACCCGCAAAAAATTGAAAGTTCCAGTAGTTCTGATCAGAGTTCTGGATCTAAAACGACAAGATCTCCAACTTTTTGTCATAAAATTGTTCCATAAAGTTAACAGAAATAAAGTAAACGTTTGACAAAGCCCCCAAAACGTTGAAAATTGAAAGTTCGAGTAGTTGTGATCAGAGTTCGGGATCTAGAACGAAGAAATCTACAACTTTTAGTTATAAAATTTTTCTATATAGTTCATAGAAAAAAGTTATAATTAAGCAACATTTAAAAGTTAATGTAACTTTATTTCTGTTGGATAAACTTCATCTAAAACAATTATAGATTCCATTGACGTCTATCCAGAACTCTGATCAGAACTACTGGAACTTTCAATTTTTCAGTTTTATAGGACATCATCAGATTTTAGTAAAATTTAAAAGTTTATGTAACTTTATTTCTATTGGATAAACTTTATCTAAAACAATTATAGATTCCATTGACGTCTATCCAGAACACCGACCAGAACTTCTGGGACTTTCAATCTTTAACTTTTTGACGACCTTGCAAAGTTTTGCTTAATATAACGTTTTTCTAACTTAGGGAAAAATTTTAAAACAAAAAGTTAGTTCCAGAACTCTGATCAGAACTACTAGAACTTTCAATTTTTCATTTTTATAGGACATCATCAGATTTTTGCAAAATTTAAAAGTTTATGTAACTTTCTTTCTGTTGCCTTAATGGAAAAACTTCATGTAAAACAATTATATATTCCATTGACCTCTATTAAGAACTCCGATCAGAATTACTGGAACTTTCAATTTTCAACTTTTTGCGGGCTTTACCAAACTTTTGCTTAATATGACTTTTTTCTATGGACTTTATCGAAAAACTTTATAACAACAAGTTGTAGATCTCGTCAGATCTAGAACTTTGATCAGAACTACTGGAACTTTCAATTTTGCATTTTTTTAGGACATTGTCTAGTTTTTGCAAAATTTAAAATGTATGTAACTCTTTTACTGTTGATTTTAGAGGAAAATTTTATTGGAACCATTTGTGTGTCTTGTGGTTTTAGATCTAGAACTCCCACTAGAACTAATGGGACATTCAATGTTTTACGTTTTGAATGATAGGAATTTAAGTTTTGCTGATTTTTTTGTTATTAACATCAGAACTCTCTCAAAAAATATAAAGTATTCCTTATTACATGTACCGCTACGGGCAACTTATTTCAGAATTATTGTATTTGAATGTCGAGGCGCGGTGCGAAGTTAGCACACCAAATTTTAAACTCATTTTTTTATAGTAAATGGCCGGAACTTTTTTAAAAACTATAAACTACTTCTATTTGAAGTTACTATATGCCGGAACTCTTATCAGAACTATTGAGTGCTATCATTGGGGTGCTAACTTCATAGGTATTTTATAGTGATTTGGAAATTACACCTGAGCATAAAAATGGAATTAACTCGTGAACATTTTCGTGCGATGATTTATTACGACTTTCGACGTGGATTATCTAGACAAGAGTTCATCGATCAACTTACTTCCATATTTGACGATGAAGCCCCATCGTTTGTGGAATGCTGGTATAACGAGTTTAAGTTTAAGCTGTGAAGGTCGTCCAAAATCAGTTGTTGTGACAGAACACATTGATGTTGTGCATTAACTGATAATGCTAGATCATCATGTGAAGTACTGTGGTATTGAGGCGACCTTCTACATTAGTTCGACCACCATATATAAAATATTGCACGAACATTTAGCTATGAAAAAGGTTTGTTCTCGTTAGATCCCACATAATTTGAAAACATCTCTAAAGATGACCGTGTCGATTGATGCAAGGAAATGCTTACGAAAAATAATGCCGGTGCTTCAAAAGACGTATATAGTATTGTAACAGGTGATGAATCATGGATATATGCGTATGAGCCGGAAAGTAAATGACAGTCGACTGTATGGGTGTCTAAAGATTAACCAAACCCAACAAAAGTTGTTCGCACTCGAAGCACTTCGAAACAAATTGTCACCTGTTTCTTCGGAAAAACTGGTCATGCCTTTACAGAAACGTAAAACGGTCAGTTCTGAATGATATGCCATCATTTGTTTGCAGGAAGTCTTCAAGGAGATAAGAAAACAAACAAGTGCCGTAGGATAATTTTGCATCACGACAATGCGAGCTCTCACACATCTCGTCTAACAACTGATTATTTGAATACTCAAAAAATGAAATTAATGAGCTATCCACCGTATAGTCCTGATTTGGCACCCAATAACTTCTTTTTGTTCCCAAAAATCAAAAATAAATTGCGTGGACAACGGATTTCGTCGGAAGAAGAAGCCGCCGATGCGTTCAAAAACAATGTTTAGAGATGTCTCAAACAGAATGCCAAAAATGATTTGACAATTGATTCTAAAGAATCCAAAAGTATATAGATCGTAAGGGATATATTTTGAAAAACAATAAATCAATTTTTAATGATAAATTACTGTTTCTCTATTATTAGGCTCACAATATAAATAGTGTCTCTCGTATAACAATACTAGTGCCACGCTTAAGTGCTTAAGTCTTAATGGTGAATACGTAGAAAAGTAAGTTAAGATTGTAGTTTCGATTGCCCTTTTAAATTTTATTAATAAATAAACCTCTCTTCCCTATATAGTGAAACGGTCTTTCCTTAAAAAATAACCCAGTTTATTAAGCTATGAATCAATTTTCTGAGTAATTTTAATTATTATAAGGTGGCAAAATTGTAAAGTTGGATTAGTTAGGATCATGATAGTGTTCGAGAAAATTGAACATTTAGTATGCACTAAAGGAAGATTTTAATGTACATAATCTATATGAAATAATTTAGTAGACATGAGCAACAGACGAGGGAGCTTTAAAGGTTCAGGGAATGGAGATGAAATAACAAATTCTAGTTTTAGGTATAGCCTTATTTCTCAAAATAATCACCAGTAACTTCACTGAATTTAGTCCAATCCAGTCAACCCTTATACTTCACTCATGAAATAATTTTCCGGAATACCAACAAAATATTCTTCCACTGCTGCAACTGCTCATTCCTTGGACGACAAACGTTTACTAGAGAGGGATCTCTTGAGAATTGGAAACAGGTGAAAGTTGAAGGGTGCTAAATTTGGTGAATAGGCAGGATATTGCTGGCATTTATACTTTCATACATTATGCTTTCCATCTCCACACCACTTTTGTGAGCAGGTGTATTGTCCTGATGTAAACATTTTTTTTTGTTAAGCCAATTTTTTTCTCATAAACGTTGCTATCTAGCTTTGCGTAATATTTTCTGGTTTTTGTTTTACCTTCCTTAAGATAATCAGCCATTAGGATTCCAAAAAACGTTTGTTACAGATTTCTCTTTGTCTTCTTTGCCACCAATCAATCTGCTTTTACACACTGTGTTCCTTAGTCTCTAACATGTAGAAATGCATCTGTGGTAAAACGAGGCACAAAGTCGCCTTTGTTCTTCTTCAAACTATCCAAACACCTCTGATTAACTTGATTTCGAATATGTTTGTGATCGATTTTTGGTAAATGCTGCACCCATGCTTCACGAAACTTTCTCATGTGTAATTTTTTATATAAGATACTGTACATGTTTTGTTGAGATACGAGGGCGGTCTGATAAATGGCCGGTTTGAATATGAGAACATAACTTTTTCTTCAAAATTTCATTTTATTTCTCGACATAGTCTCCTTTTAGTTTGATACAGTTAGTTCAACGTTTTTCCAATTTCATTTCGGTTGAGCTTTCAATGATGTGTGAGCTTGTGCGTTGTCATGATGAAAAGGCACTTACTTTGTTGCCAAATATAGTCGCTTTTTTTTATTTCAATGTAAAATCGGTCCAGTAGTGCCACATATTAATCTCCTGTGACTGTGTTTTGTGCATCAAAAAAACAGTTGCTAAAACCTTTCCAGCTGATGCAACCATTTTGGCTTTCTTCGGTTCACTTGAACCAGCTTCAACCCATTGTTTTGATTGTTGTTTTATTTCAGGTGTGTAGTGGTGGATCCATATTTCATCTACGATTATGAATCTACGCAAAAATTCAACTGCATTACGTTGAAACATCGCCAAACATTGCTTTAAAATGACCACACGATTGGGTTTTGTTCGATTGTCAAAAAACGCGGTACCCATTTTACTTACAGCTTTTCACGTTCTTTTGAGATTTCTACGATGTCAGCTACCCATGCACTTTTATTTGTAGATATTCTGCAACGATATCATGGATTTTATCGATCATTTCTTTGGTGGTTACTTCAATTGGTCGACTTGAACGAAGTTCATCAATTGTGCTTGTGCGACCACGTTTAAATTCTGCAAACCAATAAATCACAATTGAATTAGCTGAAGAAAATGTGCCATAATATTTATCATGCTTTTCCTTTGTCTCTTTCGTAGTTTTTACACCCAAAAAATAGTGCTTAATCAATGCACGAAATTCGTTTTTATCCATTATTTTAACACAATAACAAGTTGTTCGCTTTTTATGGCTGTCAAACATAAACTAAATGACATATAGCGCTAAAAATTTACATGCAGACTACTAACAGATTGTATTTTATAGAAATTATGTACATCCGGTTATCAGTGGTGCCATCTCTTGGAACCTGGCTAATTATCAGACCCCCCTATTACCTACGGCCTCAGCAATTTCACGCAATTTAACTGACTGGTGATTCAATATCATATCAATGCTTCTGCGACCACACTAAAACTCACATATCCACATAAGCTGTTGTTTTTGAAGGAGCAGATTCGCCTAACAGACTGATGAATTTCCATTCCCTTTAAACCTTTTTTTACAAATGCACTTACACCTCGACTGCGAATGCCTTGTAAGCAAATAATGAATTGACATATCGAATTGTAACTTCACGTGTGGCCTTACGATAGGTAAAACTGCTTACCGACTAAAATTGTAGTTTTGCTATTGTATAATAGATGACGCTTCGTGGATTTTGCAAACCACCCTCGTAAATAAAGTCCTCATATATATTCCAACGAGAAAAATCGGTATAGGTGGTGTTAGAGTTATCATCGCCCAGTAGATATATAAGCCGAATGAATGCCGAATGGATGTTTTAGTATACATATATAATACAGTTAATCATATTAATGTACCAAATACAGTTTTTAAAGACAACTACTGTGATTAAATAAACGACACATTTCGAAAGTAACAGTGACTACTTTTTGAGAACTTTATGTGCCCATTTTCATTCTAACAACAGTTGAATGTAAAACTCGGTCCTTGTTTACTTTTTGAATTTGAAACAATAATAAGGATATTCATCTCACTAAGCTTTATAATAATTAATTTTTGTGATTGCATATTAAAATATTGGAACTAATTCAAATGAAAGGCGTGACAAAACTTGGCTCAAGTGTTTAAGTAGAGTTGAACCACTAGAACATCAAAAATTCATGTTTATTGTCATATTTCCAGTAACAACTTCAGAAAATTTAATGTTTGTGTACTAAAGTTGCTGAAAGCATTATTTCTTATTAGGTTCACAAATATTTTAATTTGTAATCTATAGATTGCCTGCCTACGAAATACCTCCTCCAGTGTTAGTAGCTCATGAATACTCACGATTAAACTATCTAAATAATTACAAAATAATTATATAGTTGTACGTTTAATAATTATAGGGTACTAATTATCTTATACGAATGAATAGTAAGTTTTTGGCTATAGAGATGTATAATTATTTCTTGTCTTTTAGGTTTTGATTAATAACGGTAGCTGCTAACACTTGGTGGCCACAACAAAACTTCGACTTGTTTAAGTAAATGATTCGTGTTTAGAAAATTAGGTTTAATTTATTTAATTGTATTATTCATGTATGCAGCGGGATAGATTTTCTATATTTATCATTTTAAATATTTTGCATAATTTAGTTAATGAAGTAACTTCGGTAATTGCTACTTGTAGGATTGATAAATGAGAAAAGTAACAAATTTATATTTAATTATATAACTTAGTTGATAATTACAACAACAGACTCCTCTTCCTATATTTTGTTAATAATTTATCTTTCCTAATGCCTATATAAATTATAATTATACGCATAACAACACTGGCAATTGTATTTCCAAGTTTTAGGATAATTGTTGCACAGCTTTACCGTTATTATTTATTAAAACATTTATTTTAAAAATGATAGGTTTGCAATTATATATATATATATATATATATATACAGGCAAGAGATATGTTCTCAACCATCTAATTTCAGAAACATATAACAAAATATAAGAGACTACTATATTTTTAATTACAACCGCTTCATTTATTATAAAAAAGTAAGCTGAGAGATTATCAAAAATAGTTTTCACGTAAGAAAATAAATACTCTTCGTTGGAAGACAACTTAATAATACAAGAGATGTTTTTTAAGTAATTACCGTTTTGTTACTAAAAAATTACAATTTTTTTTGAACAGCTTTATTTATACCTTAAACTATTTATCTACATAATTTCCACCTATAGATTTGATAAACTAAAAATATATCAAAAGGTAAACTAAAAACCGCAGTCTCAAAATGTTTATTTAAAAAAAGGTATCCTTAACTAGTTTCTAATTTTATATAAAAATCATCTTCAGAAGGACTAAAATTAAAAACAAACAAAATAATTAAATCTGTTAATAGATAAAGTTTTACCTTAAGTATTAAACAGTTACAAAATGCAATAGCTGAATTTAAAACATAAATCTACAGAAAAGCCACATTAATATTTTAAAAAATTTATACGAGAATAATTGTAAATAAATTTCTAATATGTTTGTAACATGGAAGCACTGCAATTTGTAAATAATATAAATTTAAGATATATACATACTCAAGGTTAGTATTAAAATTTTTGTAGAGTGATAAGAATCCAAATAATAAAATATTTGATTGTTTAAATATTGAAATGATCAAATAATAATCAAGAAACAATTAAATAACGAATTAAAATAGAGAACAAGAAAAATTTTAATAACTAATATTATTCGGAATTGGGAGGGATTATATTTCTTAAAGTTGGAGGTGAATGATGGTATTTTCAGGAGTTCGTTAGTAATAAAATTAAAAATTAAAATTTTCCTTGGTTAAAAATTGTTCATTGAGCATAGTAATATCCAGATGCTTGAAAAAATAAATATAGGTTTGTTTATAAACACTAACTGCCCAAACCTACTTAGTAGTTCCTATTTTAAATTGAAATAAAATTGGACATACTGTATGGAATTTACAAGCAATTATATTAGCTGTTCTAATACTTTATTAACACGAAATTTTCGTTTTTGTTTAATATTTTTATTAGTTTCTTTAATATTGGGTATTAATTATACTAAGTGCTCCTAAAAATAGTATTATAATAAATTATAAATAATGACGTTTCTGAATTTGAATTTTATTGCCAATTGCAAAGTGTTCAAATACTTTATTGACCCACCTTATATAAAACTGCCAATCAACTACTTTGTAAAATTGCGGATACTAGTCTTTGAATGGCAATTTTTTAACTGTATTATAACGCTTATTTTAATAGATAAAGATCCAAAACCAGCATTTAGTGAGAAAAATGTTTATTGTAAATGTAATGCTTAAAGATTTTCATTTAATTGTAAATGTGTAAAATATTGTTTTTGTGCAATTAGTTGTATTCGTTTAGCAAAATGTGTTTAATACTCTTTAAAATAAAGAAAAGTACGAGATTTCTGGTTTTTATCATTGCACGTCCAGTGGTAGCGGATAACGAACATAAGCTAATCGAGAGCGTAAGCGAACTCCAACTTTAACTCATGTCATTACTAAAAGTGTACAAATTTTAGAAAACAAATTCTCAAATAAAAAAATAACTACCGTATTTTGCGATTCTAACGGCGCAAATGCGTTATAATTGAACCACAAATAAAAAATTTCCTCGCATCTCGAAAATTTCAATACGAAATGAAATTCTTGAATCAACTATTGCTAGTTTTTTGTATATCAATTTAAGTTATTGCTTTCAGTAAAAATTAGATTTGACCATTGCACTTAGAATTAAATGGCGTGTAATGTGTAAAAATAATTGTTTAAATAGCTTGAAAATTGGAAATGTTACAATGGGTTAAATTGAAAATTATGCTGCACAGTACTCAACTTACAAATTTTAGAGAAACGCAAATTTGACACAGAAAGCATTAAATGCAGCCTTCTGGATGCGTATTCGTCAGAAAATTTGACATAAAAAAGGTTAAACAAATCTTTGACACTGAAAGTGTTGGGTTCAGAAAAAAACGACGAGTTAGAAGGGAATGGATCTCCGACTCTTACTAAAAAAGAAACCACTACAAACCGTTCAAGCAGACAAACTTTTCACTTTTAGTGGGAATAATGTACAATACCAAGGCGACTGGCGTCATGATTACCATGACAACTTAGTCTGCAAACGTTTTGCATAGCTCTTCATTTGTAGTTTTCGATTTTTATGGATGTAATTTTAAGCGCTTTATGAATTGAAATTCTTTAATTTTTTAGTATTTTAATATGTTTTTGATGTCAATAAATGACTAATTATATATTATATAATAATAATTATATAGACAAATTCGGCGAAGAGGCACTTCATCTACTTCACCTGTAAAGCCACCACTGATGGTCACTGAATTTTGTTATTTTTATATCTATTTCATCAAAACTCTAACTTGTTTGCATGCAAGTCCCAGTAATTATTTATAGGATACTAAATTTCGGAAAAAACTAAATTGGGGGGGGGGGGGGGGGCTTTATTTT
>JAHWXV010656558.1:0-10081 GCA_024586415.1 Phrixothrix hirtus
TCGAGGGGTTCTTGATTAAACCGCGAATAAAAACCGCAAACAAAACCACGAAATAAACCCCTAATTAAGCCTTAAATTAACTTCCAGACTAATTATATAATAAAGAATTTTAATCAATTTAATTAGAGCTTCGATTTTTAAATTAAATTTTAGATCAATTACTTACTAAAGAATTTTAAATCAATTTAACTAGAGCTTCGATTTTTAAATTAACTTTCAGATCAATTACATAATAAATAATTTTAAAAAGTATTCACACATAAATTTGAATCATAAAACTATAATTATCAAAAATATTCCGTAATAAAATTAAACTCTATAAATGAAAATAAATGTTCGATTAATTAAATTCAACCGCGAATAAAACCGCGAAAAGCTAATAAAACTACCAATTAAACCGCAAAAATGTTAATAACACCGCGAAACCGTGAAATAAACCTCTAATTATACTGCGAAACCGCGAAATAAACCGCGAACCCGCGAAATATACCGCGAACCCGCGAAATATACCGCGAACCCGCGAAATAAACCGCGAACTCGCGAAATACATCGCGATACCGTGAATAAAACTGCGAAACCGATAATTATACTGCGAATGAAACCGCGAAACCGGGAAACAAACCGCGAATTAAACCGAAGAACCGCGAAATAAATCGCTAATAAAACCGCGAACCTCGAAAACGTGAATAAAACTGCGAACCGCGAAATAAACCGCGAATTAAACTGAAAAACCGCGAAATAAAACCGCGAACCAGCGAAATAAACCGCTATTTAAAACCGCGAATTACTAGCCTCACCGCCGGCCGAAAGTTACTACTGTAAAAAATGTGGGTGTGTGGGTGGCCCCGTACTCTCTAATCTTCCCTACTCGTATTGGGTATGTTAACGTGTATCGGCGAGAATCTGGTGTCATTCATAGTCTCAGTTGACGAATATTGTAGAGCTCAGATTAAACCACTCCCGTGTTTGACGCGAGCATGTCAGAACATAATTCCTGTCCGAAATATTGATGTATACCTTTATTTACTGTGAATATAATATTTAGATAATAAGTTCATTTTATAGTAGTTTGGTTAGTCTTCCCCTTAACTCCTGTATTAGGCCGCAATCAAGAGCCGGAGAAGTTTACTTGTAACTCTGTGTCCTTTTGTTGTGTTTGTGTATGCTGAATAAGCCATTTCTTTAGGTATAGATAAATAGCCATTCCCCAATTGGACTTTCATTTTAAACTTATAATAAGTTAAATGTGACCATTTTATATTTCAGGGGATATGTGTTTTTGAAGGTGCCCCCTCCTCTCTAACCGCGGTCTTAATTCATATTGATATTTGGGGCCTAGGTAAGAGGCAAGTCAAGGATAACGCATTTTATGCCGCGGAACCGTTTTCCCTGTTTTGCAGGACAGTTTGATTCATTATATGGTCAATAAAGAGCAGTACCCCACCTCAACTTCAGACTTTTTTTTGTACATAATTTAAGATTTTTAGAGCATGGAGGTGCTGGTGAAATCGGTCACTGCCCCCCCCCTCGCCCTTTTCCGAGAATGTAGCGGGACACCATCGTCGTCGGGCGTAACCAGCCCAGCTTGTGACAAATTTTGAAATAATGAATCTTGATCTAGATATGAATAGGTAGAAACGAACCAGTGGGGTCCCCTGATTTATCCATTTCCGACCGTTTTTATAGGGCCCATTAAATAACTGAGTATATAATCGATGACTTTGGCATCAATATAAAAGCAATATCCCATTTGAAAAGAATAAAATATTTTGAAAAACTAAAAACACAATTCAAAGATGTGTTAAGCAAAAGGTTTTGTTTTAGTTATGAGTGCATTTATCTATATGTTATTATTATTCTGCCGGTTTGTATGTACGTTCTTAATTAAATTTCTGTTAATATGTAGTTATCATGCAATCATTTAAGTCAGTTGCATCTTAGAAATTTTATTTAACGTGACTTTTATACACCACAATGATTTCCGATTATCGATTGTTTTGCAAGTCAGAGATGTTGGTGTCTGCTGTCTTTTTAAATAATTACATCGCTTAGGTAGGCTGAAAATTAGAAAATAGCTCGTAAACATGAAGTATCATCGAACTTGTCTTAAAATAATCTATGCGATAGTGCTAGTATCAAAAATAGTCTCCATAAGAAAAAATAAAGTTAGTGTCAATTACAATGGAACTGATTCCTTGTAAAAAATACAAAAAATGACAAGAAAACAAAGAAAATTGGGGTTTTCGGCCCTAAATAATTAAAAACCAAATTAAACAAATCAAATATTTCTTAAAATAATTTAATTATTATTATATGATGCAATTTTGGCTCAATTTAATGTCTTCGCATCTATTATCGTTTTGACATACCCACACAGCCAGTCAAATTTGAATAATATACTAAAGCTACTAAAATTTACAAATAAAAGTTTGTACGTGTAGATTAGTTTTTATACATGTTTGGAAGTTATTTTTTTTCGAAAATTGCCAAACATGTGGTAATTCCAATTTTAACAAGAGAAACTGGTTTTTTGATACCAAGATGATTTTTTAAAAACTATGATTCATAAATGCAAGTAACCTTGGGCATATACAGAAAAAATATCAGGAAACGGTTGTGAATATTTGCTCTATCTAAAAATAAAAGAAATTTTAGAAATACACTTTGTAGCGTCACATGAAACTATGTTTTGTTAACACCCCTGCTAGGGATGAGGAATTGTAACGCCACTGCATGTTCGGGGTGTAAAATTTTAACGCTCAAACATGGTCCTACTTCCAAGATCCTTTTATGGAATCTTTGAACAATTACTTTTGGTTAAATATATGAAAGTTTTAATTAATCTCAAGTATATAAGTGCATCGGAAAAACTCAGCCGATGTATGTAGGATCCCGCCGAAAACGGCACCAGCAATTAGTTTTTCTTTGTATTACCAATACTGCAGGAAATCATTAAATTTGTAACTCTTTGTATTTTATAGTAATAAAATATTGCATACCAATTTTAATAATGTCTGATTTCGTTATTCAAATCATGTATTAAATCAATGTAATTATTTATAGGTTTAGTTATACAATTTATCTTTAATCAAATCATGTAATTCCATTATAAAACTATATTGCTTAACAAGACGGTAAGCATAGCGATTACTCATGAGAATGAGTTATCGCCGTTGTCCACGAGTTGAATAATATACCTTTAATAGCCGCATTTCGGGATGCGGAGATTCGCTCGACCCTTTCGGACTAGAACTGTTCTATGGTTATTTTGCCATGCCTACTAGTATTTTGCCGAATCTGGAGGAGTTCCACTGCCAGTAGGGATTTTTAGTGTACCAAATTTCACATTCATATAGGACTTACGATTTTACTTCCGTATCCGAGAAGAAGGCGTGTTGTTTTAAATTTTTCCCCGCTGAAAGTTTACCGAGATTGAACGGGTTTGAACTGACGCGCTTGAATATAGAGGCAACATGCGAACCGCTACACCAATCGGGGCCAACGATAATAACTTAAAATAATACATTTCAACAAGTAATGGTAGCAGAGATTACTTAATAAAAGGAATGTCTACTATTAATTGACAAAAGCGCATAGATAATACAATCTTTATAAACAGGAAAGAAAAATAATTAACTATTTGTAGAAGTTTATATACAGTTTACATATATTCAGGACACTTATTTGTAATTCAGGTCCTTATGCAACCCAAATTACAGAATGCAGTTGTAATTTTGAAAACTGGTGGGGCAATTCTAGCTATAATTTTTTACCAAGTTGATCATAAATTGCTGCGTACATAGTTTTATTCATTAATTATTACAAAATTGATGTTGCTTCTTAATGAATTTGGTGATACATACTAAATGCGAATAAACACTCAACATTAATTTTATTCATGGCTTACATTTTTAAACACAACCGCTACTGTGTGAAGTTTGTTGACTACAACTTCATTCGTCATAATATCTTTTATTAACAATTGTTCATTCAGAGTGAAAAATCATGTCCCCAACACCCTATTTTCTTTATGTTAACTTCAGAGATTGTTTTGTCTGTTAACCGCGCCAGAAATCTTTTGGATTTTTATAACGGCCGTGTTCACGAATTGTACTTCTTTTAATGCACTCTTGGCTAGTAATCTTTTGAGTTATAACAATTGAATTAATAGAACATCCCAATGTAGTAATTATAATTTCAGCACGACAATGCGAATAGTTTGTGGATATTTGCAATTTCGCGGTTATTAAGTAGGTGATCGTTATTCACGATCGCTGTCTTTTATTATATGTATTCTTTCATTGTATTGACCGCATTTTAAGTGCTCTAACACGTTTCGCTAGTCTGTCTATATTTATATCCAAGATTTTTCTTTGTGATGTTCTTGATATATTAATTAGCTAGTCATAAAACGTGAATATGTTCAATATATATTCCAAATTACAACCTTTACATTTAAATACTTTTGACTTCTTAAACAGTTATTTTTAGTAAGAAAATATTTCTGAAAAATTAACTTTTAAAATTATTACAAAAATAAACACAAATTTCGGTGAATTCTGACAGTAAATAATTAAAATTGTACTTATGATAAACTAGCGTTGCTATCCAAATAAAATTGTCTTCAGTTTTTGTTACACGAATCTTTCGGTTTCATACGAAATAAAGCATTTGACATTTATATTAATTTTAATATGCTTTCATTTCATGTAATTACCTGACCTGTTACAGTTTCCATAATAAAAGAGAAAATTTAAATCCACTAGAGTTGACTCCTTAGAATGTATTTAAGTCTGCGCTCAACTGATGTACCGATTCTTACCTCAGAAATGCAATCCCAAGTCTCAACTCACATATAAATTATCAACGTGCTCGCATACTAAATTCAATCTAAACATTTCTTAGGTTCGATTATTGAATCCTAATACTGTGATAAAAATGCAGTTTTCAAATTGGTCATGGATGTTGCGGTTGTATTTCTTAATTGGGTTGTCTTCACGCGTTAACCCGAACACCCGATCTGAAAGTATTAAATTTGCTTTCATCAGTAAACAGTGCAATCTTCCAGTAATCAAAATTCTTATTTTGGTGGTCACATGCGAACAGTAATCGTATTGCTTTATTTCGTTTATTTACAAAGGGCGTTTTTCCGGTTATTTGCCCATGTAAATTAGCATTTCGTAATGTTCTACGAACTGTCCCTGGATATACTTTTCTTCCAAGAACCAGTTCCACATTTACGGTCAACTTTGGAGCATTCAGCCTTAGGTCTGGTGGTGATTGGCGCACATCAATCGTTCGTTATGAAAACTAAATACCTTTCGTGGACTTGTTCGGTGCTTACTTTCTATTCTATTTACTTGCGTACAACGCTCAATGATGTATTGTATGGCCGAAGAACTTTTATTTAATATTTTAACGATTTCCCGTTGATTTGTTTATGTTTATAATCAAATATTACGTGTTTTTGCTCCTCTACTGTATGCAGTCCCATTTCCTAAACTTTGTATTAAAAATCTCTAATAATATGAAAATACGTACTTTCTTCAATTGAAATCTACTGTAACAATTACTGAATAATTGGGATGAGTTTTGCAATTAAGGGAATTACTGATTTTTAATTCAGAGAAATATAAATTGCATCATTTTCACCGTGACTTTCTTTTTTGCTGTAATAAAATGTTTCTTATCTGAATTTCTATTATGTTGAAATAGAAATTTCTTTAATTGTGATTTTATAAGTAACTACACACTTATAGGAAACTAAGTGGCGTTTGATTTTCGTAGACCCTTTACTAAACTTACCATTTTTATAAAACACATAATTCTTGTGTAATCGGATCATTTTTACTGTTAGTCACTGTATATACATAAGTATTTGTAGTCTGAAAATTTAAGAACTTCTTGACGTAACTGTCTTATTTTTAAACTAAAAAAGCATGTTGCTGTTTCATGGTATTTACTAAAAATAAAAGATGAAACGAATGGACTTATTTCAAGGGATTTCTTATTTTGGTTTTTAAAATACCAGAGAAATCAAAATAACTTTGCGTAATTTATAAATAAGTCTGTATATTTGTAACGAATCGATTTTGTTTCATCTGTGAGTGTAACCAGCTGCCATAATTAATGTTCGTACTTTATATAGAATACAATGTATGACTGTGTGATGAGTTTTTGTCCATATTTATTTAAGTTCATATTTTATAATTTTGTGCGACTATTACTGTAAATTACAATTAATTTACAATAAAAGAATTCGATTATAGTAAATTTTCAATTTACCTGTACCCTTTATTAGTTTTAAACAAATTTTTAGATTTGTTTTCGAGAAAATCTCAGGAATAAAATGGCATTCATTCGGTTTTAACTAAATCCTAGCGGTCGTATGTCAGTAAGGTAAAAAGTTTAAATATACAATCTAATTTTTCTACAATGTTTATGTTTTGAGATGTCGTTCATAATTACCAGTTCAAGTACTGCCGGTTACTAAATTTTGGGAAATTTACTAGAGAAACTACTTAGTTTAATAATATAGTTGCTAATATACTAATTTTAAACAAACCATTATAGCCGATTTCAAAAAAATAACGAACAACCAAATATTAGGAAAATACCTAAAAAAGACGCAAATAAAGTGGAACTTCAGTGTATTTGAATTTAACCAAATTATTGTTTTGGCATACAAAGGTAGTGATGCCCTCAAGTATAAATTTTCAGTTATCAAGTTTCACAGCTATTTTATGCAGAGTTAATGGTAAACGTACCCTCGTTACTCAATTTCCGAAATAATTTCGTGAAACCGACTAGATTACATTAAGGTATAATAATTGGCTAAGAAATATAGGAACTCTAAAAAACATCGCTGTAACTGATTTCGAGAAAATCATAAAAAACCAAAAAGGGCAAGAGTAAAGTGGTACTTCCTGTTTTCCGATGTAAATCAAATTTTAGCAGTAATAGATGGCTACAAACCTAACTATAACATTTTCATTATTTAAGGCTTTTTGTTTTCGAAATATCCCGCTCAGGCGCAGACGTACACAGACACACGTACGTGTCTACACACACACAAACACGCACGCGCACACACGCACACCCGTATTTTTTGTTTCCGAGGTATTCTACTTACACACACAAACACAGACGTAAGCGCACGCACAGGCAAGCGTGTAGGCAAGGAACACCGCAAACGCATACCAGCATTTTTCACTTTAGAAATATCACTCACACGCAGGCGTACATAGCTACATGCACGTGCCTACATACACAACTACATATGCAGGCGCACACGAGCGAACAAGCACTCGCACGTGAAAGCGTGCGCTTGCGCATGAGCACACCCACGCGCAACTGCACGCACACACACATACACAACTCACGGATACCCACACTGTCATACGCGCGCACCCGCGTTATTTCTTTTCGAGATATTCGCACGCGTATATGCGCATCCGCACTTTTAATTTTCGGGATATCCACTCACACGTAATGGTCACAGACACGTGCACTTCCTAATAAACAACCACACACGCACAATTACACCTACTCGCACAAGCACACACGTACTCGCACTCGTGCGTGCGCGCTCGTACGCACGCACGCACGCATACGTACGCACACACGCACGCACAAGCAACATTCACGCATGCGTATCTAAGCGCGCACGCACACACGAGTACATGCGCACCCTCACTTTTAGTTTTTGGGATATCATGCTCACACGCAGATGGACACAGACACCTGCATGTGCCAACACACAATCACACGCACAAGTACACACAAGCACAACTACACTCGCAAACACCTACTCGCACTCGCGCGCGCACACGCACGCACCCATACACAAACGCGCGCCCGCGCACTCACGCACACACACGCACACATACACACACACACACAAACACACACACGCCTACTTACAAGCACATGCATATGCACATGCATCCACACCCGCTTGTACACGTACACGCACCCGCATGCGCACACGCCTACGTAGACACGCATGGACACGGAAAGGCGTACGCACACCCCATACAAAGACAGAACGAGAGAGACAGTTTAATTTCTAGAAACATGATTTTTGCATTCAGGGAATCATATTGCATTTCCACTAACACTTCGGTATCGAAGATGTTTGGCGAAAATAATAGGTACTTTCACTTTCATATAAGGTAAGAGAAACTATCAATAAGAAATACCGTTGCTAATTTTATGATAACAGCTTCCCACATATTTCTAAATCTGTACAGACGTCATAATTTTCGTTTAAAATTATAAATACGGATAGATTATAATCGAAACTACTTATAAGCTTTATAACGATGTTATAATACAGGAGTTATTTCTAAATTAAAGACCGCTGGGAAATTTCTGTCCTTGAGGTTGAAAAACCTGTGTGAGTGAATGCCACTTTAGTAATATACACACTGCGCTGTAGTCTGTCAGTTGTCGCATTGTAGTACGTTTGTTTAGGTGCGAGTTATTACGTTTTAAAATGAATCAGAAAATTGATATTTTCGCCGATTGTGAAATACGAGGAGTGTTGCGTTTTTTAAACCATCAAGACGTTAAGCTAGCTGAAATTTATAGGCAGTTGGTTGCGGTGTATGGCGATAATGTAATGAATGAAAGAATGTGTGAAAGGTTTATAAATAACAGAGTTAATGTGCATGATGAAGAACGTTCAGGGAGACCCTCGATAATCAACCCAGACTTGTTGAAACGCGTCGATAATGAAATCAGAAACAATCGTCGCATAACAATTTCCGACCTGGCTCTTCGTTTTCCTGACGTTTCAAGAGCCGTTATTGGTGGCATTGTGCATGGCCATTTAGGCTTCAGAAATGTTTGTGCACGTTGGGTGCTGTATGTCTTAAAGGAACGTCACAAACAAATCCTAATGGGATCTGCTTTTAAATTTCTGTTGCGCTACTCACAAAACGGCGATGAGTTCCTTAATTCAATTGTAACCGGCGATGAAACATAATAAGTAAGTTAATTTCCGGTTGAAAATTGTAATACAACAAAATTATAATTACAACCAACTACTATAAATATACCTACTTTTGGCAGTATTCCCACATAATTTCTTTAAATTTTTTAAATAAATTACGCGCTTTAAGTCAGAAGGTCTTCATAGCAATCCTTGAAGAACGTAATCGCTATTAGAAATAAGAAATACAGTTTCATTTCCATTCATTACCATTCTCTCGGGAGTAGTAATGGTTTTCATTATACGTTACATTAGATATTTTAATGAACCCAAAACTCAATGAAAAGTTGAAACCATATAACTATATTAACTTCCACAAAAATCGCAACAAATGGAAATTATTCATCAATTATGATAAAGTTTCAAAAAATGCCTATTTTGATGAAACAAAGTAATGATTAAAATTTGAATAAAATCTATCTATCGGTTGCTATTTCATTTTAATTTGTTTGCACGTAGTAACAATAAATTTCATGAGATAAAACAATCGGTGTATAATAACTGTCAATTTTCTGAATTGTTTATCCACCATTACCTTCTGAACGTTTAAGAATGCCAAGAGCCATCAACGTGAAAATTATCGCCAATTAAATGATTTTGAAGGTGGCCGTATTATTAAGAGAGACCGAACTTTCGCTTAGAGATATTGCGGGCCATGTAGATCGTGATGTTGCAACGGTGGTGAGATATTGGCCAGATGGTCCGAAGAAGGGGTTCAACTACGTCCTAGATCTAGACGTCACCGGAAGACTACAGATTGTGAAGAACGTCGTTTAAGACTTTTGGCTACAAGAGACAGATATTTCAAAATTTAGTTAATTTCAATAGATTGGATGAGAGGCGTAGGATGGAGAATGCCAATGTCATCGCTTTATCACCACATAAAATCCCGTGGACTGCATTCGTACCGTCCATTTTTGTGCTTTCTTCTGACCCTACTTCACCGTGCGTCTAGACTAGAATGGAGCAACGAAACAGCGAATTGGGCACAAGAATGGAATTAAATTGTGTTCAGTGATTAGTCTAGATTTTGTTTGTCGGCTCAGATGATCATGGGGGGGGGGGGGCAAGCCGATACGTCGAGAA
>JAHWXV010656566.1:0-22777 GCA_024586415.1 Phrixothrix hirtus
ATTTAAAATCGACGGGTTCGAGCATTTTTTTCAATAACTATCCATTTTTATTTTATTGAATTTATCCCCTACTTTACGGATGCACTGTATATATATATTATATTAGGGTTCGCATATTTAAACTTTTTATATATACATATTTACAAAACAAGTTAGAATGAGTAGGCTAATGAACTTAATCAAATGGGTTTACAAAAAGTAGCTTTAAATTTACTTATTTTAATAACTAAATAGTATAATATGTGTATAATCAATAAGAAACATCAGTAAACAATTTCAATTATTATATATAAAGAAACGAAAATTTATATAAAATATTAAAATTTTCTAAATCTATCTATTGGTGGGTGTGGGAACAGAATACGAGGTAAGAAAGGGTACCCATCGATCTATAACAAGAATTTATTAATGGTGGTTTAACCATTTTATATTTAGTTTTCGTGTCTTGCGTTAATAGCGGATTCAGAAACTAGTACATCAAATAGTTGCCTGAAGTCTTTTATTGCTGCAGTATTGTCACGAAATCAGATTTCCGATTTAACATGTACGTATCGGGTCACGACAAATAACAACAATTATTGCATATCCGTATACTGGATTCATGTTTGTATCCATAAACCTTTTCGCTAACGGCTAAAAACAATGAAATATTACTTAATTATTGACACTCTTAAGTTCTCATTGTCAGAGATATCACGAAATTATCGCTCTAAGGTTTTCTGTCGGAAATGGAATGCCTTATAATTTAATTCAATTTAACTATTTTTTCAGAATCTAATTAGATTGTTAAATTAACCTACACATAAATACAAATATACCCTTTTTAGTTATATCGTACCCCCTTATGATATAGATTCAATAATTCAATTTGCATATTTAAAATAGTTTATATTGCTTTTATTTAATCATCAAATTAGTTTATGTGCACTTCATATTAACTCCAACTCCAATAAAAAAATACCCATGGAATATTTCTACATCCTGCTTGTATATACCGCTCCTCTATAATAATAATGTAAATGAAAACCTACAACCTTTAAAAAAAATATTGCTATTTGTATGTTAATTAACGAAATTTGCTAACATATGAATCATTGTTATGTAAAGAGTAACCCAGAATAGAAAACTGTATGTTGCAAGTTAAAACATCCCTCCTACCTTGCTTCGCCCTTAATAATATTTCCTACATTTACGTAATACAATTCAGTGTTATTTACCTTTCTGAATACAATATAACATTAAAAAATATTATTTAAGAGTTTGAATTAGATTCAATAGAAAAGGTTTATTGTTTTTTACAGTTACGTCTTTCAAGCGCCACTTTCTTTTATTTAAATCACACGTAATATTTACATTTATCATTCATTACTGGAAGCTCACGCACAACTATAAACCTTATCTAGAAATCTCACTGTATTAAATCAGTCAAGGAATGAATAATACACATTTCTGGTAGGGTTGAAGATTTCCTAGTATAACTGATCGATTAATGTTACAAAATATGCTTTTAATGGGAAATAGCGATTAAGTAATCTTTTCTGTTTTACTTCTATGATAAAGTAGCTTGTCTATTCCTTGGTCTTATATAAGATATAGCAAAAATAAATAATGATACAGTTGGCAATAAGTAGTCGATAACTCATTTTTTGTAAGGAATAATTTTTTATAATTTTAAAAAGTTTTTAGAATATTCAGTGCGTACTCGGATTAACTTCTCTGTAGGGTATAATTGATCAGACATTTTTGAACCTCGTTTTGATGCTTTGTGATACCGCCCTGCTTAGTCTGAAAAGAATCTCAAGCGCATTTTTAGTTTTTAAAATTCAAGTCATTTAGGGCATATACTGTATATTTTATAAGTATAATTTCCTATCCAGTCTGGTCTTGGATACGTAAACTAAAATGATAGCTGCGTATCCAAGTTTTCAGCAGCTACAGTTGTAAATGGAGTTGATTCCGCTATTTATTATAAATTAGTTCTTGAATATGTCTATAAAATTCAGATAAAAATAAATCGAAAAGGTTAGGATATAGCTATCGTAGTTAAAATGATCATAAACGTATCCGGCCGATTCATAATTCAGTACTCTATTTGAAATATCTGTCATTTTTAATCGAGTGTTTTGGTAGTCGTATATAGCTCCATTACAAATTAGATCTTGAACAGATATACACAACAAGAAAATATTGATTGTAATTTTATTTACTAATATTGAGAAAAATGTTTCCTGTACAATTAACTCCTCAATCTGGTTTAATTAATTTCCAAATTCAACAGTGCCTGATTTCTTTTCTTGGGGATATCTTAAAGACAGAATTCGCGTTAATAACCCTATAACGATGCAGCAAATAAAGGACATAAAATCGAGCTATCGAAAATGTAAAATAGCTCAATCTTGTACTAAGACGATTATACTAATATCATTAAATCATACAATTTTAAGGATTAAAAGCATAATTAACTCGTAGACCATGCTTTTTATATTTTATTGATTATATCTTTAACGACAGAGATTTCAAGTCAAGTACTTCATTATGAAGCACCCGATACTTCCACAAATTTTTACTTACTTATAGGTCTATTTGATATAATTCATGGCTTAACTTAATTGCTAACATTTCTTGAAGAATATTTAAAAAGTTATATATCTAAAATTAAGAGCAAGATACTTAATCTTAGGCTGGGTACGGTAACAGGATTAACCTACCTTCGTAAGATTGCTATGGAAAACTAATACTGCAACTGAAATAGCTACAGAAACAAATTAAACGTTATTGTTGGCCATTTATTAATAGTAATATCCGCCACATGATCTCTATCGGCGTCTATTCTTTGTTGCATCTTCCGTCAAAATTGGTTATAATATTTGACGTCAAATCTGCGTTTATCTCTTCAGAAATCCTTACTTTCACTCCTGAAAAGTTTTAGATTTTAAATATCCCCGAAGAAATACATTTTGGACTAACAGATGAGGAGACTTTGTGGGCCAATGGAAATCTCCAAACCTTGAAACTACGTAATGTGTTAGCAGTTTCCGTAAAAAAATTTAATTTGCTTTATAATGGCACCATCTTACCGGAACCAGCTGTTCTTTTGTTTCTTTTGCTTCGTTTAAAGTTAGAAATCTAACTAATATTGCAATATATCTTTCAGAGCTAATAATAATAGTGCGGTTGTTCTCCAAGGAAAATAGGGCCCAATTGTACTAAAAGTTTATTCACTACATCATATCGTCAACTTGTTATTATAAAACTCTCAGAAATACTCCATATTGATGATTAGTAATAAGAATGACACCTGGGTATATGGATCCTTAACGAAGTAGTCATGTTGTAACGTTTTTCCCCAATTATTATCAACTACGATATCGAAACCCAAATTTTTATAACTAAATTTATCGATCCACGTAATTAATTAGAAACAAATAATTGGTAAAACCTTATACATCAACAATGTAATAAAATAAGACAAAAGTCGTCGCAAAGAAAGTGGCGTCCAACTTGGGGTTCGAACCCATTACCCTGAGCTACCCGCTCAATTTTTATTTTTATAAATAAGAACGCTTTCATTTTACCCCAAAGTAAAGTGAGTGTAACGTTTTACCCCAGTTAATATTAATTACGAGATCGAAGCCCAAATTTCTATAACTAAATTTATCGATATGCGCAATTAATTAGAAATCAATAATTGGTAAAATTTTATACATCAAAAATGTATTAAAATAACGCAAGTCGTAGTAGTGTACCAATGTATGTTGTGTGAAAAGTAATTTTATTGTTTTTTCTCCAGTGCTCGAATTTGTAATTCGCACTTTCATATGAGTTTCCTCTATCTTCTTGAATTTTGTATTAAATGAATTTATGTTTTTAGATGTCACCATTCATTTATTATTTTAATTATTTACCCTGTATAAGGATATTACGGGATGGTGCGTTCCTATTGTGAAACTGTTAGAGGTGTTTTATACTAAGAATGAAACCCGACTATATACATCCTCTGACAGTTTCTATTTGACGTTTTTGGTAAACAATTATTTTACTGTCTTTTCTCCGTACTCGAATTTGTAATTCATGCATCATAGAAATTTCATCTAGCTTCTGTTTTTAACCGTCTAGATGTCACTACTCATTTAATCAAGTAATTTGACATTAAATCGTTTCCATATATTCACAGTTTCATGTGGTTAGTCCATTAATGCTTAACTAGTGTCGATGCAACTGTCCTTTAAATGCGTTTGAAGTAAGAAATTTAAAGCTTTCCAATTTTTATATTAAAATTGTTACGGTATGAAATAGTTTAATCATGCCTTCCAAATATTTGTATGGTAAATTTGCGAAAGTTTAGTAGGCAATTAAAGGATCTGTATTACCGATATACTAAGATTGTATTTTCGAAGTAAGTCAGTTACGTGATCCTTGTGATTAAAACCTTACATACATAAGTCAAAGAGATGAAAATAAAATACGTAAAACTTTGAAATTGTTATTGAGAATAATTCCCTGTAAAATATCTATTGAAATTCTATTTTAAAAAAATAGAACTGCCGAGGTGAAATTACAGCGAGCCTTTTTTAAGGAGTTAGTTGAGTTGCACGAATGTATATGTAAAACCCATTTTATTGTCTAGAAGATAGATATTTAGAAGTGACAGTTTTTCCTTCAACATAACCAAAAGTTGGTTGAGCGCCCTTGTCAAATTCAAACAAGGGAGAATCTTTAACCCGGCATTCGACACGTGGGGTCTTATAAACCCCTGCTCCCGAAAACCATTTAAAAGATATTTGAATTTCCCACCAATCGACCATAGCGCTTAAGTATCTTTCAGAAATATATTAATTTACATACTCCTTCGAAGAGGGCTGTCGTGCAGTTGATATTGTGCGAAGTGTATCATTTTAAATCGTACCGGAGTTTGTCATACCCCACCTGTCTAAAGTCGTGAGTTTTTTGTTCCGTTTTGTAAACGATCTATTTATAATATTTTGTCAGTGTTAAGTTACGTTTTCACGTATTACAGTATTTTAATTAACCCTTCTGTATTTTCGGGTCTATTTGATGCGAAACAAAATTTATTTTGGTACTACACGGTCATTTATTAAAAAGTTATTTAATTTTATTTGTATTTACCCGTTTGTTGAAATTGAAGTCCCTAAATTTTTTTTTAGGTTAATTAACATCTTGTAACTTCATTTTTTGTTTTTTCTTATTCAGAAAATGTGCCTAGAAATAGTAATTCCTAAAATATTAAAATAATATCAATGAAAAATCAAAAAAGGTTCTTTTGAATTTGGGATTTAGCACACCCCCACCTGTCTGAACTAATGACAAATTTTCACCTATCGAATGCCGGGTTAACAAAGTCTTCCAACCTTTCCAATTAATCGTGTACTTACAACTCATTTTTGAGAATTCCTGTTAAAGAGAACTGATTTAGCCTTTTCTCCAACAAAGAATCACCAGGATGTCAACACTTATTGTCTCGGAAAACAAAAAGTTAGAACTAAGTTTTACTAACATTTATGCCATATTTTAACTACAATATTCATTTGGTCCGAAATAAGCTAGTTCATAAATTGCGTTTATGAATTGGGCCTCTATTGAGACAATCTTCAGTACGATTAAAAATTAGGTTGTAAAGACTTTGTCCTAAAGTGATTTCTTTACATTAATAGTTAAATAGTGCTATTTGTAGTGGTTAATAATAATTTATATTTTTCTATTATTTATGTAGCCGACAAGAACGGAAGTGAACTAATTTAAATAGTTATTGGTTAAAGGTCATGGCGTAAGTTTCTGACCTGTTTTGGTCAGCTCATGGAATAGCACAGTTTAATAAAGTTGATGCAAACAGTGGTTAAAAAAATGTAGTAAGTTTGTACGGTAAAATATTTTGAATGCAATTATTCATTGTGTATTAAAATACCTAATCTTCCATTTATGAAATAAAATAGGACAATGTGAGGTAAAGGTAAACTAGAAAATCCTAGCAAGCAAACATACCATGACTGACTCATAAACAAATAGGAACAATATTTGTTTATGAGTCAGTCATGGTATGTTTGCTTGCTACGTTATAAAATGAAGGAATTGCTTTTGTTTTAACACAGAAATTCATATACATCGTATGCCACTTGTATATTCTACAGATCAACAATCTCTGCTGCGGCTAAAATGTCAGGCATCTGAAATTCTTAAATTATTTTCGCTATCAGAAGATGTTATGCAGTATTGTTTTAACACTACTGACTAATGTGACAACATTTTATAGATATTCTGATATTAAGGTTATTCGATAATTTATATTTAAGAAAACTATGAATTAAGATCCAAAAAAATTTCAGGAAAATCCAATTTTTAAAATACTAAAACATATTTTAGCATGCACATCAAGAATATTCGCAGTATCTCTTTACCTTCTGTTCTGTTGTACGCTCAAAGCACAAGTAACCTGTTTTTCTTTCTTTTTTTGGAAAGGCGCATATGACAGTAAATAGAATTCTTCCTTTGTGATCTATCTTCAGACTAATTTCTTCTATGATCATCACACTACATAAGGCAGTAATTGATTCCCACAGATGTTTGGTTTACATTTCTGTTTGTAAGTTCAAGATCGACAAGCTGCTTGCTTAATGTTCTAAGATAATTCAGTCTTGTCAGCTCAGTTTTCTTTGAAGGTGTTTGATGTATCGAAAAAGAATTGACAAAACTCATATTTACTATACGATAAAATATACCAATTGGTGATTTCCTTATGCGCTGCCTACATGAATGGGTAGAACATCTTTCGTCAATATTTTCAACTCATCTTTTCTTACTATTATAATATAAATTTATTTCTAACTTTCCAAATGATTCATCAATGTCTCGTGTATGGTGAATTTTTGGGATAAAAATAACTGACTTTAGTTTTTTGGGTACACAAGAAACAACGACAAAATCTTTTATAAAACCAAACAAATTCTACTCAATAGGTCGTTTTGGTCAAGGTACAAATTGTGGCAGAATTTATCAATGATCTTTTATATCTTTAGTGTTCTTACCAATATAGGTCAATCTTCCCTTGAAGCTTTCCTTAATTCAATGGAGAATACCAGTTGTCGACGATAACGTTTCTGTTCTGAAGCTTGGTTTGCAGTCTCAACCCGACGTATGGGGAAGACTATATGTTTTCCTCTTTTGAAAAATCTTAGGTGATTTAGTGTATCTCGCACAGTATAAACAAGTACTAAAAACACAGGAAATCCTGCATTTGTCCGTATTTCGCCGGCTTACTCGGAATTTACATTAACCCTTATAAGGCCAACCTATCAAACACATTGTACAATATTTTTATTCGTAACTATTGCAATCAAAGTTTTTCTATTATAGGATTAGGTGAAAATACACTTCTAAAGGTAATTTCCGCATTTGATAATCCTTTTCAAGAAACGTATTTCAATTTAAATTGAACTTTTTGGTTTAGTATCGTGAACAGATAACAGATAAACCTAATACAAGCTTTTTGTAGAATAAATTCTGTAATCTTTCGGTGAAGAAAATTATTGTTTAGATTATTATTTAGTTCATGTTGCTATATAATAACCTATTGTTAGTGGTTGATAGTAGAATGCATTTATATACCTCCGCATTTGATAATGTTTTTGCAAGAAATGCATTCCACTTTAGATTATTTTCCATGTTTTAGCAACGAAAGGGATTTACGTGTGCAAGATAAGTTCGCATGGATATAATGCTTTTTTAAACAATACATTCTATGATCTTTTGGCACGGGAAATTATTACTTATTTCTGATTATTATATAATAACTTATTGTCGTTGTAGATACTTAAGCGAATATCTTTCAATTTTTCAGTGTGTGTAAATCAGTTGTATATAATATGTTTCTAATATGTGTTTATAAAATAAATTCCATATGAGTTTGCTGTTAGAAAATAACTTGTAAAAAAGTGCACATGATATACAGGAATATGTAAATGTAAACTCTAGACATACAATGTCCATATAGAATCATGTATTCTAAAAAAGCGTTAACCCATAAAGATATCTAGAAACTAAATCAAAATTTATCAGCTAACCAATGTGACCAAAGTTTAGAATCCGGCGAAGAACATTATTCTGATTCATCCAATTATGCCTCTATATTTTCTATTGAAGATGATGTTTTACGAGGGGAGTCCGATTTTAAAGAAACAAATGGCTGTATACAAACAGCCCATACGCAATATTGGTGCTATATGCATGGCTAGCACGTTCACGCGTCTAGTAGTAGCCTGGGGCGTTGTTCTGTTCAGGGTTATCAAATTTTTGCAAGCGAATGGCATCCTAGATTACAGGCGTTAATGGCCCAAATATTTCAATCCAAAAAGAAATCAGCATTTGGTTCAGAAAACTTAAATATGGACGTATAGAGCTTAATGATCATCGGATGAACACTGTACAATTGTCGAACGTGTGATTAGGGAAGATCTTAGCATTGGTGAAATGAAATGAAATTGCTGAAAGGAGTGATATTCCTATTAATTGTGTTCATTAAGTCAAATGCGATCTAAACTTCCGCAAAGTTTCAACTCACTGGCTGCCGAAAATCCCCTCCGCGGAATAAACAACCAATCAAATGAGTGCTTTACTTCAAAATCTTGCTCGATATAAACGGCCAGGGAATTCTTTCGTTGAAAGTATTATTACTGGAGATGAAATCTGGGTTGACGAGGAGTTAAGCTGAGAAACGGAACAACAGTCTTTGACATGCAAACATTCAGCTTTCCTAGTTCACAAAAATTCAAAACTCGACCATTTTCCCGAAAAACCATGGCTAATGCTTTTTGAGATATGGATAGCGACAGATACTGTAACACTATCCAGAAATTATATGTAACTATAAAACCCTGGAGCATTACAGAAGGAGTTAAACTTTTTCATGATGGTGCAAGGCTATACACGTCAAATCAAACCAAACTGTGGAATTGGAAAATCCTGCATCATCCAGATTTAATGCAGTTAGATTTTCATTTATTTGTTCCTTTGAAAAAATTTTATAGCGAAACACTTTGCGGATCAGGGGTAATGGCAAGACACCATTATGGACTAGTTCAAGCAACTTTACACACAACAGTGCCGTAAAGGAGGTGTTGAAACTAATGTCACGTTGGAATAAATGTATGCAGTTTCTTGTGGAATGTATTAAATATTTTCTTTAATTGTAAATGTTGGTGTAATTTTGGCTTGCATATCGGATAATGAAATACAGGAAGCTGTCACTACAAATCAGGTTTTTATAGGACGAAAAGTTTAGTTTTATCATCCACTACCAACGAGTCAATCGCGTGCTCACCTTATTTTGAAGAGACCATTGACTAAAATAATTTTACCGGTAGGAAAATTCCTAGAAGATTCTTAACAAGTTTTATCGTTTTTGGACAATTCGGTTATCAATCGCATTACCAAATTTACAAATTTACAAGCAAGATGTATTATGAAGGAAGACCCTAATCTAAAATGGAAGAAATGCAATTTCTGTGAAGCTGCCGCTTTTTGAAACTACGTGGCCAAACCAAATATGAACGAGAATTAAATTTTTATTTTATTTTCTTCACAACCATATAATAATCATATTGACTGCATAATCTCCTGACTTTGCTACACATTTCCCCATCGAATTGGCAACATTTTGATTCTATTCTCATAGAAAAATGAGGTGCGTTTGTTGAGCCAATTGCGCACAAATTTGGATACCGTTGCCTTGCCACCGAATCAGTGTATTTCCAGTACTTCTTTCAACGTCCCAAATAAATGGTAATCGCTGCGCGATACATTTGAACTGTAACGAGAACTTTTCAGCGTTTACCAGTGAATTGTTTCAAGTTTTTCTGCCTTAAACCAGTGATGTGCGGCCTTGCGTTGTCAGAAGAAGAATCACGCCTCGGATCGGTTGCTGACCCCGCTTGTTACGATAAATGGCTTATGCCTCAGATAAAACGGGGCAGTAATTTTCTGCATGCACAGTTCTTCGTTAATTCAAAAAATTCACCAACAAAATGCCCGCAGAATTTCAAAAATCGGTTGCTAGCACTTATCCAGTAGATAGGCGTGTTCTTGTTTCTTCTGGCCTTTACCACTCCACGCTTGCTACTTCGACTCTGGAGTATAGTGATGAAACTAAGCCTGATAACATGTTGCACTCCAACGCAAAGAAATCGTCTGTTTCCTCCATGTATTAATGAAGGTAGTTTCCTGTGGCAAATTTATTTGCGCAAATATTTTTGCTGCCGAGTGAGGAGATGCCCATCTGGAAAACAATTTTCAATAATGAAGGTAATCGAGCTTTATGGTATGAACATTTCCATAATTTATTCTCATTGCTAAAGCAATATTATAAACTGTTAAGCGCCGATCTTCTTCAATAAGCTGACGTACTGCACAAATATTGTCTCCAGTGACGCATGGTAGTAATTTGTGGAGCTCGTTCTTTACGACTCCTCGTCTCTCCAAAACTTTTTTGCGCCATTCATATAATCGGGTCTTGGAAAGGGTTTCTTCTCCAAACTGGGTTTAAAGCTTTCTTAAACTTTGAAAAGGTAGCTGCTATTGCGCGAAATTTAATAATAATCTACTGCGCCGTGGATGAATGTACCTTTTGCTCGCACATGTACTGAAGTGAGCAGTCACTTTGTCGTACCTTTCAGAATCTGCCTTTTCTACCAGACACTACACCCGACAGCCTGCCGAATTAGTGTCCATTTTCATTCAACAATAAAGTTGTTAGATGCAAATACCCGTTCATTTTTGATTTTCTCTCATACTTATAACAGCACGACATTTGAAACAAAATTGCACAACTTCTAAATTTTATGGGGTAGTGCCCTGTAATGTTGAGAACAACAATAGACATTTGGAGATTTAACCTCCTGCTAGGGTTTATATAGTTGAAGACATGGCAAGTAGAATGCATAAAGGAATAGATGATGAATTTATAGCTATTAGACATATCTTCGCAAGAATTAATATACATTATAGAAATATGACACACAGCGGTGAAACGTAAATGTGGATAAACATCTAATACCCTATCGCTGTCGTTGCCCTTTCAAAAATATAATATTCCTTCCCAACCCGACAAATATGGAATAAAAGTTCGGTGGATATGTGATTGCAAAGTTTTATACCCCCTGCAAGCTGTACCTTACCTGGGAAAGGAAGGGAGTCGTGAGTTGAGTACGGAATCTTGTTGAATCCTTGTTGTACCCTTACTATAATTCAAAATGTAACACTACTTATGATCACAAGCCTGCATATCAGACGATTAAAAATGAATACGAGTTGATAGCTCACTTTTTTTATGCTGATTTCAGAACCTGATTTGTTTTTTTTCTAGCACGTACAGTTTTTCACAATTTCCATATACTATCTATTGGTAAATATGTATGTGGATACTGTAGATAATTATGTGAAGCCCAGATATATTTTCTGTTTTGTTCGAACTGTGTCAATTAAGGTTAATGCGCAGTCTTCAAAACTGAATTAACCAAACATCTTATATGAACCACTTGTAGATCTCAAAAAAGTCTTGCTTCAACCACTATACATCAAATTGGGTTTAATGAAACAGTTTATAAGGGTTTTATAAGTACCTTTCGATGAAATTTCCATTCATTACATAGGAACATTTGAAAGCTGGGATTTTTGTTTGACCTCAAAACCACAAATTGAAGAAAGACAACGATTTTGAGAATACGATGAATGAGAGAGAAAAGGACGCATGGGCCGTCTTTAGGCCGGTTACTGAAAACTTTCTAGAAAATAACAAAGATGCAAATTACATGAACATTGTTGAAACAATGTTGGAAAACGTTAAAAGTTTGAGTTGTAACATTCTCATATGAACTATTTTCCGAAAAAATTTGGTCATTACAATGAAGAACATGGTGAACGCTTTCATCAAGATCTTAATGTGATGGAGAATAGGTACTAAAGGGAGTGGCATGAAAATATGATGGCCGACTATCGTTGGATGTTGAAGAGGAATACTAAATATCCAGGAGTATCGACAAGAAATTCAAAAAAGAGGAAGTTCGAAAATTAATAGTACAATGTCTACACTGGAATAAAAAATTACAAAGTAGTCTTAAGAATATTTCGACAATGCTTACGAGTATTTTAAGTATAACTGTAAAAGATTGTTTTTGTGTGAAACTGTATTTTAACATTAGTAGTATTTAAATTAATAAAAATCTTTAAAACATAACTTCCTATTTTGTCTAATAACCTGATGTGATAGATAAAAATAGAAGTAATTTCCAAAGCTAGTATTAAAAACTGATTCAAGAACATCTATCTTCCAGAAATCATCTGACAAAAATTTACTGATTTACATTTTGCACTTTCCCTGCTTTCTAAAGGCGTACGATAGTTGGAATGATAAGAGAATAAGAAATTTCTTCATTCATAATTTTTATCAAGTGAAGAACGCAATGTACAGGGTGGGCCAAAAGTCGCGAAGGGCTTTTAACTGTGAATAACTTTTGTATTTATTATTAGTTTCCATTAATAGTTCACAGAGTTAAAGACCAAGGATGGGAAAATGTTTACACTTATGTGTGGAATATAATCTCATTTAAGTGTCCGTCATTACTGGCCTCACAATACGGGCTATGTATAGCACATTATTCATCACAGGGGTCAACATTTCTGCTCCGAGTGTCCGTATTGCTGCACGAATATTTTCCTTCAGCTGCTGCATTGTTCGTGGTTTGTTCGAGTACACTTTGTCCTTAGATAGCCCCATAGAAAATAATCCGGCGAAGTGAGGTTGAGCGAACGGGAGGGCCGTTTCTCGTGATGATGCGATGGTCAAAAATGGTCCTCAGAAGCTCTATTGTGGCCCTTGCCGTGTGTGCTGTGGCTCCATCTTGCTGAAACCACACTTCAGGCTTGTTCTCCATTGCAGGACGCACAACAGTCTCAATCATATTTCGATATCGATCACCACTGCTACTGCATTGAATTTATCATCTTCAAAGAAGTGTGGCCCAATGATCATTTCTGATGTAATTCCACACCACATAGTGCACTTCACATGATGCAGTTCGCGCTCATTCGTAGCTTGTGGGTTTTAATTGCCCCAAGACTGAAAATTTTGTTTGTTAACGAAGCCATTAATTGAAAAGTGCGCTTCATCACTTATCACAAAGTTGTAGATGAACGCATTGTTTTCTGTGGCCAACACCCGAATTCGAACTGCATATGCAAGTCTTTGACGATAATTCATCGGTTTAAACTGTTGCACCATTTGCACTTTGTAAGGATACAAATGCAAATCGCTCTTTATAGTTCGTCGAAGTAACGTTCTTGAGAACTGCAGCTAACCAGAACGTCTTCGTGTTGAAGTTCCTGCATCCTGATTAATACTGTCTTGCACACGTTGAATGTTGTCCTCTGAACGGGCCAAACTGGGCTTCCCACTTCGTGGTAGGTCGCTTACTGAACCCTGTTGTCTGAAGCGTTGAATTTAACGACGGATCATGGATTCTGATTGTCTGGTCCTGGCATTGAAATGGTGGCGATATGCTCGTTGTGTGGTTTTCAAAATAAAATTCAACAATTTTGGTACGTTGTACAGTGGCAAAGTTGTCCATGATGAATCTTCCGTCCTTCCTCAGTGATAATTTGAAAACAAAAATTACATTAATCACTAACAATCACCAAAAAATGTATTAACACTTACAACCTCTTCGTGACTTTTGGCCCACCCTGTGCACTCCTCTTTACTTAGATTTACCAAGAAATGTATACGCTTGTTTAGTAGTTGCCGAAGCCTAAGGCTTCTATAATTTTATTATCAACTGTTCATTATGATAAGTCAACTAACGAAGAACAAGATAATAATCCAGATATAATTATATACTATAATTCAACGAAGGAAGGTGTAAGGTCCCTAGATGAGTTAGCCTATCAATATATAAAGAAATGTGGCAACAATACTGACCTTTTGCTTATATTGTGATCTGTGTCGATTGGCACGGAGTTGCTGCGTGCGTACATTGTGTATTCCACGTTATATTTTAACTAAAACGCTAACAAATCTTATAAACAGCGATTAGTTTTAAGAACAATAGCGGAAAATCTTGTAAAACCATATATTGAACGTCGCTGCTCATTTACCGATATATATCGTACAGTATCTAAAACAGTAGACTAGTTTCATGAAGAAAGATCTGTTGATACTATACAAATCACTACCAAATTATGAGAATACTATGTTATTTATGTCATGTTTCTCGTAGATATCTCGAATGCAAAAATTGTGCTGTTCAAACTGCAACATGAATGTTTGCAACGATCACCCATTAGTAACAATATTATGTGAAAAATGCCAAGTTAAGAAATAATGTTTGAAATTTTATTTATGCTAATAAATGTGGATGTTTTAAATAAAGTTTGTGTTTATAATTATAATGTGATATATATTTAAATGTAAAAAAGCATAAGTAATAGGCGAACTTTTCAGTTGCATCTATTTAACAATTGTGTTTATATAAATATCAAATATGCAGAAATAAAGTTATCAAATTAGTTGCAGATTATTGAAATAATATCATTTGTTTAAAATAATATGTTATTTCAACATTAAGGTTTATTTATGGGAAGTGAGTTCTTATGTGGATAAGGATCAAAATTAAATTTACCGTGGAAGATAACCAGCGTATCATCTACGACAGTATTAGCACCGAGAGTATAATCATTTTGGAAATATCAGTTAAACCTTTTCAATATTTCAAAAAATTATACTGCAGGATTAGATTTTTGTTTTCTACTCAGTCATCCTTGTCAACAAATTCAACAATTCAGAAAACCCTTCTGCAATGACATAACGTCAGATACCAGGACCAGTACCGTTAGTAGGAATATTACATCTTCTTTATTTTGTTCGACACACAACGGCGAATAGCATATGAACTAAAACGGCCTAAAACCTTTAGAATTGGAGGACTTTGAGGTATTACCTACAAGCATTTTATTTGTTCTAGTAACAAGATAGGTGACTATTGCATCGCTAATTTTTCTTTTACTAAATCTCTAAAGGTTTAACAAATTTTTGTATGATCTCCAAAACCAGGAAATTTAAATTTCAAAGTATATTTGAACGGCACTCTAACATTTCTATTGTTTTAGATCATTTGATACGAACTTTTTCTTGGAAGTAACTTGCAAAATTAGTTATGCCATCATGATCACCATTCATTTGTATTTCCTTGCTACTTTAAAAATGACCGTCAAGATAAATTGGAGTCCGAGCAATGATCATTTTCAATTTCGACATATTCGCCATTCCAATAAAGGCCTAAAATATTAGTAGCAGTAGGTATCTGATACTTGGTCTATTTTTGCTACAAATCAATAGTAGTTAAAAAATAATTAAATAATATACAGTCATTATTTCTTAATTCTTAACCCAAATTCATTACCAAATTATACCACCAACGATGGACCCGCTACATTTTCTCAATATCTGTTATGGTTACAGTACTTCGATCAGAGCTTGACATTTTACTGATGTTTAGGACTTTAAATAAATTGTATGCCAATATAAAATAATTTTAAACTGTAGCAATTTAAAAACCATATGCATGCATAACACTGACGTGGCGTCTTAGGCGCCCCCAAGTTACCCGTTCAATAAACTACAAGATACAAAAAGATCAATTAACACGTTTTTAACTACAGATACTGCCTGAAAAGTTTTCGGAACCAAATACCTTCAACTCCACTAACGAGAGTGGAATAGAGATTTATAGATATTAGAGAATTTCAGGGACTCCATGTTAGTAATGGTTAAGGTTGTATTAAATTTTTATTCAGGGATTCTATAAGTCTGAAATAAAACATACATTTATAATTTACTAGTGATAGTACATCGAATTATTGTATTAATTAAATAAAATTTTAGATATAGTGTTATTAAAGTCTCTTTAGTAATATAAATTAGTTTAAAAATCTTTAATATGCTAGGAACTAATTATGTTGTAACAAAGAATTATTTGAGTTTCAAAGAAATACTTTCCATGTTAAAAACAATATTTTTTATTTTGCGTAGGTAATGACTAATTATGAAACGCATTTGAGTTACATAATTACATTTTTTTCGATGCGGAATATTATAGTTGCCCAAATTCAAAATTAAACAGAAAATTGAAAAACTTTCATGTGAATGAAATGTTAGTGTTACTAACCACGACATTATACATAAAAGATCCCTGAATCGACTATATATTTAGTACATAATATTTTTTTTTAACTTCTGGAATTCATATGATGTTCGATAGAAAATTTGACGTTATGTGTCTCGGTTTTTAAACTTGGAGGCGTACAATAAGCTTTTTTTAAATGCTAATATGTTAGTGTGTCATTGTTTTAAATCTGAATTATAAAATTTACGCCTATATCATGTATTAAAATCTTATTTTCACCTTAAATTGGCCATTTTTACTTTATAACAGATGTAATATTCTTCACTTGGATTACAGATGAAAATTGAAATATAAATCTTGAATTAAAGATATAACAAATAACATAGAAAGGAACTTAAATTTACCTATAAAATATCCAATTAAGTGTATAATTTATAACAAATTAGAAATATTGGTTATCATGTGATTTTTAAATTCAATCAAAATGTAAATCTGAACAAGTAGTACAAAATTTAATTAAAACGTAAGTTGAAATAATTAATTATTCTTAAGTACTTACAAGGCTGGTGTATTTCGTAAAAAATAATTACTTTATTACCTACTTTAATGCAATTTTTTCTCTTAATATGTAATACTTTTGAAATACTTAATTTTATTTAAACTTTGCGATAAATAGCTTGATATATCATAATCGTGATTTTGTAAATGAATACATAAAGTCAACTACGTGTTTTAAAGAGAATAGTTTTATACATAATTCAAAAACAATACACGTTAAACAATGTCAGCTTTGGTATTGTTAGGAATAATTTTAAATTAAGAGTGGACTTCCAGAAAAAACGCAATACCTAGAATTAGTCGACCGATTTTATTGACATTTTTACAAACAATGTAGTTTCTTACTACAAACAAACTATTAAAATTTGAAAACAAAAGAAAAGAAATAAAAACTGGTTTCTCAATAATGAGTTGCTCCCCCACGATTTGCTGTGTACTCATTTAGATGGCATGGTATGCTGTTAACCAAGCGATTATGGGACTGTGGTATATTATTCCAAAATTCCTGAATCTACAGCCGAAGATAATGAAAGTCGTCTAGAAGGTGTAGTAAATCATTCCGTTGCCTACTGATCACATCCCATACATGCTCAATGCGCGACAAATCAAACGATCAAGGAGGTGATGGGCGGATGACAATGTTAGCTTCTTCCAAAACCCGTGTTGTAACACGCGCGGTAAGTGAGCGCGCATTGTCTTGTTGTAAAATTGAATTTTCCAACCCCTGAAGATATGGAAATTCAACAGGCTCCAGCGCATTGGTAATGTAACTGACTGCGTTGAAGTTTCTGTCTGTGAAGACCAAGAATGATCTCTTATTATAACATATTGCACCCTATATCATCACTCTCAGTATGAGGGCTGTTACGTTCTACAAAAAATGTTGAATTTTTACGTTCTCTACACATCCGCCTAACGCTACGACCATCGCGGGCCCACCAACAAAATTGGGGCTCGCAACTGAATAAAATTGGATACCATTCTTATGTCCAATTTGCTCTTTCGTTGCTCCATTCTAGTCTGTGGGTACGCTGAAGTGGATCAGACGAAGACACAAATACGGATGGTAGGAATGCAGTCCATAAGATTTTATCTGACGATAAACAGGTGACATTTACATTCTACGTCCTATACCGCCCATCCGGTTTATTGCAATTGATCGAGTTGTCGAAAATCTGTTTCTTGTGGCCAAAGCTCCTAAATGACGATTTTCACGATCTGTAGTCGCCTGGAGACATCCAGATCTAGGGCGACATTGTTGAGCCCCTTCTTCCGACCATCTAAACCAACATCTCACCACAATTGTAACATCACGATTTACACGGTGAGCAATATCTCTAAGCGAAAGTCCGTCCTCTCTTATGTCAATAATACGGCCGCATTCGAATTCACTTAATTGCCTATAATTTTCACATTGATGAACTCTTGGCATTGTTAAATGTTCAGATGTTATTAATGGACAAATAGTTCGCAAAATTGATAGTTTTTACACACAGATTGTTTTATTTCATAAAATTGATTGTTACTATGTACAAACAAACAAATTCAAAAAAACAACAACCGACAGATAGATTTTACTCAAATTTCAGTCACTACTTTTTTATCAAAATAGGCACTTTGTGAAACTTTGATTAAAATTGATCAACAACTTCCATTTGTTGCGATTTTGACGGAAGTCAGGTATATATTGTAACAAAATTATAAACTCAATTAAACATTCTGGAACAATCCAGAAGGTACCTTATTATTAAGATAGATGGTGTAATTACAAATCACTCATTGCGGTAAGCGATATCTGTCAATTAAATTCAACGTCAGCAATGAGTCATGGCATTACAATTTATTACATCATTATTATGACTAATTTTATTCTAGATTCCTTTCTTACTGTTCTGGAATGTATCCTTTTTATATAAATAGCAGATTTAATTCCCTTAGTTTTAGTTTTAATTACAACCTTTTCCTGTTATACATAAATAGAAATAAAAACGTTAATTGTTGATGTACTATAAAATGAATATTTAAATATATAAGTGTAAATAAATAATCCCAATAATAGTGGATATAAATAAGGATTTGGAAACAATAAATATTTCGTTACAATATATATAGTCTGGTGTTTACATTTAGAATTCTAGGTTAATTGTGGGTAAATTTGGAAAGTAAAATATTTATAAATCTGACATTGCATAGTTTATAATAGAAATTCTAGCGTTCCGAACTTCAAAGAGGTTTCCTTTAGGTTTTCTAAAATCAAAGACTAGGTTCATTATTGTTTCGTATTGAACGTTTCTATATTTTGTAAAATATGACATTTCCATTTTATTTACATCAAACAAAGAAGTAATAAAAAGATTCTCGAAAGACATACAGTTAGAACCAACTTGATTCTATGCGAAATATGTAATAACACATTATCGATCGGTTTCATCAGAAATTAAAGAGTGCTTTAATTTTAAGGTTAAAGATTATTGGTAGATAGATAGATTAAAACACAAACATCGAAAAAGGCTAAACTAAATGAATAACGTAATTCGAATCAACTTTTTGCTTTCATATAACTGTTGTATGAATAAATATTTAGCCAACAATTAGCACATGCTCCTTTTCTGTAACGTAAAGGTTACTAATAGTATCTAAGTGCTACTAACCAAATTTGACTTGCAAAGACCCAGCAAATTGTTTAAAACAACAATATTATAAAAATACATGTAATATTATAAATAATTTGTTTGCCAAAAAACCAAGACCATATAAGTTATTCTTTTTCAACTGTATCATTTTTAATCTTACTGAAACTTTGTACAGGATAAGTCATATTATATGAAAAACTTCTTTTTTTGACGGAGTAGAAGAAACCGTTTAATATGTATAGTTTTCTCTAATACTTGGTTGGATAGCGAAGAGGAACCTTAGCTACGTTTAATTGTTTTTTACCTATAATAAAAAAATCGAATATGATCAATTTCTAATTTTACCTATAACTTTTTTAATCTACTTAGATAAAAAGTTTAAAAGAACTTATTTATTTATTTTTGTAAAATCTAGGAGCGGTATTCAATTGCTTTTAAAATTAAGCGTTTCTAAAATACAGCATGTAATTTTGTTTTTTAAATAGAAACAATAGTTGGCTATGGCCTCATTAAATGCCGTTTTTAAATTTTTTTCTAATGATATATAGTTTGATATATTTCAGTTTTGTAGTTTCCCGGAAATATTGAATTACATAACTGCGGAAATCAAAAACTTTACAGCAATTTAATATTTATTTTTTTACAGTGTGCCTCAGTCTAATGTTTAAACAAAATAAATAGGTTACTTGCGCAAAATGGCGACCATTTACTTGAATACATTTTTCACATCTTTGAACGGATTGTCTAGCGTTTGATACTTGAATTGGCGCCACACTATTCATTATAACTTTAAAATTATTTTGTGACTCTTTTAGGTTATTGTTTTGATGTTTATATGATTTGTCCTTGACGTAACCCTATAAGAAAAAGTCTAAAGAGATCAGGTAAGGCGAGCTAGGTGGACATGCTTTATAGGTTATACCTCCGAAACACTTAACGCTAAAAATAATTGCATAGCGCTAGTAAATTATAGAAATTGACCATTTTCGAATTTATTATTATAACTCAAAACAATGGAAGATAGCTATCGCTATTGAACTAAGCACGGCATATTAAAAGGTTTTTCTTCTATCTTGTCAAATAAAGAAGTTTTGCATATAATAACATAGAAATAGACTCACCGTGTACATTTGTTAATTATAACAAAACATTAGTTTTCCCAAATTTAAAAAGTACATCTACACTAAATTCTTCTAAACTTTTAAAAAATGAAAAATTACTGTTCCTGTTAAAGCTCAATTTAGAATATTTCCACTCGTGATTAATTGATATGCCTAAAATTGTTGTCAAATTTGCGGTCCTTTAAAATGATATATAACACAATTACCATCAAAGATACAAATTTAAATAAACAAAAAGTCTAGTTTTTTAAATTAAAAAATATTGTAAAGAAGATGTGTTAAGCTTGCTATAAACATATTTTGAGACATTCTCGTAAGATGTTCCATTTCTCGACCAGAGACTCGTTAATGGCTTACCATGGGTTCGTTACAGTATTTTAAATATATCGAATAGGCAAGACTGTAGCATTCTTATGCTCAAGTCGATTTCTTCGATCTTTGCACTTATTTTAGAGAAGAGAAGAGTAGTAACATAGGAAATTTAATAAAGTGTAATTTGCAAGCAATTGAACTATGCAACTTAAAGATTGATATATTATATTTAATATTTAATAATTACCTTTTGTCCAACATCAATTTTAATTGTATCTTTTTGATTGGGCGCATCCCTCCTACGAATTCTTGAATTCAAAGGCTTGTGATGTTTTGCTGTAATATACGAATTCTGAAAGTAACAATTAAAATTAGGGTTGTTAGGGTTAAGGAAACTAAGACAAAGTTTCATACTCAACAACTAATAATGACTATGTAAGAGTCCTCAAATAGTTTCTCGACTGCTTATAAAGAAGTAGGCTTCTTTCTTGCGGCATGTAAAAATTAAATGAAATTAATTTATTATTGGATTCTAAAAGAGAATTTAAATAACTATAATTATAATTATATTGATTCGATTCTTAAATTATAAAAAAATCCATTATTCAGCAATAATTCAACACTAATTTCCAGGGACATCTCCAGTTGAAGAATTTATTCTTTAGTCGACACAAAGTTATGTTAGATAACCTTACTCGTCATTACTTGGCAAGGCAAAGGACGTTTCAAGTTCTCAAAGTTTTATAGTTAGTTAAATGTGTCTTTCAGAATAAGAATAATTACGAACGCTCACCAGAAAATTAGAATTTTATAAAATAAAAACATTAACACAAAAGTTACGTCCCTAGCGCAGCATAGTCTGTTTGGGAGTTCTTCTAACTTGTCGCATACTTCCTTTGCTCTTTTAAAACATATGATTCGAGATAAATCAATAATGCAACAGTAGAAAACCTTGTTGTTATTAATAAAATCCATGCGGTCATATGTTTGAGATTAATTTTCAAAGAAATATAAATGTGACTTTGTAACAATTATAAACGATTACAACATTGTATAAACATCTAATTTCACGGGGCTTGCTTTTCTTTAAAAACTAAGAATTCCTTTGCTGAACTATTTGTGCAAGATTTAAATTTAGATTTCGAATAAAATTAGACTTTAGCACAGAATTTACAGAATATACTTTTAATTAGATAAACGAATTCTTTTCGAATGGTTTTCCAGAATTACACAAAATACGTTTCTAATTGTAAGAACTAAATAAATGACTAATTTATACGCAAATTTAACAGGATCTCTATAAATTGTTTTACGAAAAAATACAATAACATTAAATTTGGTTTTAATCGTTACTGTTATATAAGCGATCATGAAAAAATGTATAAACGAGCACTTTAATGCATTCGGACGTCAGTGGCGTAACGACAAGGAATCGTTCACCTCTTTAGTCGTATAAATGGCGCATGAAAGAAGTCAAGCATGTCCTACGACTACTTTCATCATGACAGTTGGGTTACTTTGACTGAAAACCAAATTGATCTTTTTAATATCATAAGTGATTGCAGATTTCCCATGGCATTCGATTGTGCTAAGTATTGTTTAGCCAAGCAATACAAAATGGTTTAAATCGCCCAGGCAAGGATTGGGAATTAAATCGCTTGAAGAGGCATTCAAACTATCAACTACGAAAATCAGCTAATAATTATTAAGGTCGCTACAGCTGTAGTTTGAAGAGAAATGATGCAAAAGTGTTTAGGAAGTCTGGAAGTGACATTGAAAGACATTCCACCATCAAACGTATTCAACAACCATGAGAGAAACGCAACGAATGATCCCAGAAAAAACCTTGTCTTTACAGAACAGGGGTAAAGTATCGCAAAAAAGTTTGTAATTATTCCAAGGTTTACACAACAGTTATGATTTGCAGCTCAGCCGATGGCACACTTCTGCCACAATATATATATATATA
>JAHWXV010656682.1:0-10603 GCA_024586415.1 Phrixothrix hirtus
ACCATTGGGACACTTGTATAATTCTAGTTCAAAAGTAACGAGTTATTGAATAATACTTTTTTATTTTACTGGTGGAGCATTTAGGCACATTCTCACTAACTTTACTTTACATAGTGATAAAAATGTAATAATGATGGAATTCTTCCATCTACAGATTTATGAAAAATTTCTTATACCAGCGAAACTAAAATTACGATTTTAAACCTCATTTTACAAATTGAAACGATTCTTTCTCTCCATGAATGAAAGATCACATTATACGTGACCACCCTGAAGATATAACTGTGGATACTGGGCAGTTCAAAATCGACAGTTGATGACATGCATCGCTTTGCCAAAGCGGCAAAGTTACAGTTTTGGATAGTGTTAATTGCCTTGGAATGCGACCATACTTTTTCCAAAATGGTGGGAATACCGTAACTGTAACATCACATTGATATGTGACAACACTATAACTTTCTGCTGAATCTATTTTAAGGGTACACAAGAATTCCTAGAATAAAGAAATCCTAACTAAGACTTCCCAAGAAATTCTCGGGACTTTCTAAGAATTCCCAAAACTCCTGAGAATTCTAGGGAAATTTTTAAGATGACCTTCTTTGCATTCCACATTAGCCGATAGTGGAAATAGAAATGACATGTTTCGATATATGGTAAAGTTTAAGAAAAATTGACTTTTATGTTTATATTATCGTGTCGTTTAAAGTAAATCTTTTATGGCGTAAGACAATAAAATTTGTAATCTTTCAATTAAATTTACAGTTTTGTTTAGTGTTTTAATTAATTTTATATATTAATTTTCTTGATAATACTTTGTCTAAATTTTAATTTTAATTATTGCTTATGGAATAAGCGTAAGTAATGACGTTCAAATTTAGTACCATCATAATCGTGATAAGTATGTGTTTTTATAATAATTAATTATAATTTGACCAAAATCAGGTTACTTAAAAACGTGTTCAAGAAAGGTACCAAAACTAGTATTTTCAATTTCTTATATTTTTTAATACACAAAAATACAGTGTCATGCCTACTAGAATTTTTCTGAATCTGGAGGAGTTCCACAGCCAGTAGGGATTTTTACGTGCCAAACATCATATTAACATGGGACCTACGATTTTACTTCCTTATCCCGAGAACAAGACGTGTTTTTTACATTTTTTTCCGCTGAAAAATTTATCGACCTCGATCGGGTCTGAACCTGCGTCACTTGAGTATAAAGGCAAATATGCTAACTTCTACACCAGTCGGGGCCAGCGGGCATTAATAGACACAAATCTATAAAAAAGTTTAATCTAATTCTTAAAAATCTTTTTGCAAATTTTCGCAAAAAACTGATGACAAAATACAGGCCTCTGATCACATACAACTATAAGTTGTATAGAGTTATTTTATATGATTATCTGTGCAAATTTTTAGGTATTGTGATCTAAACTTTGTAGAATAGATTTTTGTCGTTTTTGCGTGGTAACTGTTGAAATTATTTTTACAATTATTGATCTACAAACAGTTTTTTTCGCGGTACATTATTGGTTACAATTTTCAGATTTTCAATGTCGATTTTGATAATTCAAAATGATTAGTGGCAGCACAGAACAACACTAATGAGAAGTTTAACCCTAATAACCATACAAAATCGCCCATTATTTAAAGCACAAAAATCTTGTGTTTGTTTTATACGATATTGATTTTCATAGTTCATACAGTTTATTTCTCTATAAGAAATGTAATCATCTGTTTAGATGTTATTGTGGTAATACTCAGAACATATTATTTTTTAAAATTTATGTACAGATATTTTTCTTCTGCAAATTTAATATTGATTGATTTATTATAAAAATAAGAATTTATACTGAAATTTAGGTAAACCTACTTTTGCATGGGGACGGTGTGGTAAACCTGACAATGTTTTATATTAACTAAATGTCATTAAAGCTTACTACAACGGGGTTTATACAAATTTAACTCTACTATATTTTAAGTGAGGCTATTATCCATAAGGCGGCGTGGTAGGGGTTGTTTAAAGTAAAAGTATTTAATCTTGTAGCAAATTTGGAGGAATTTACAAAATAACATATACACATATAAAAATATAATTTAAATTAAAGTTTATGTAAAAATTCATAGGTTTCAAAGGACCACGGCAGATTGAAGCTTGTCGAAGCTTGTTACGGTGGAATTTGAGGTTTGGTTGCAAATAACTAGAATTTGATATAAAACAAGATACAAACAATGAAAGAAAGGACGTAATTTGCTTACCTTAATCTATGGCTTCTCTAACTTCCAATTAGTTGTAGAAAACACAAAGGAATTTAAGGTATTGGATAGCTAGGAACAATAGAGGATATTTTTACAACCACTGCAAGAGTAGGTTGTAAACAACAGATTTCTTGTTTTATATCTGGAGGTTGCACAATAATTATGTTATTGAACACGATACGAAATAGATTTAGTTTTATGTTGTAATTAATGCAATTGGGATTTTATTTGTAATGCCATTATTGGCAATGACATGAGGTGGTGTTATTGTCAACACCTCAACGAGAAGAGTGGAAACGGTTGCAGTTTGAAACGCAATGAAAACGGGGGGGGGGCAATGGCGGCGTTCAGTAAGTACTAAAATACTATGCTTTTCGAAAGCGTACATGAAAAATGTACAAAATTAAAAACACGTAAATATACAAGTAGATTCAAAGTATAAATTAAATATACACAGCTGGCGCAAACAGGAACTATGGGAATAATTATTGTAAACGTTCAGTAGAACATTAAAAAATGAAGCTGTCTGCGTTATTTGAATCTTAATAGAAAATTAAAGCCTTAATCGATACCCTAAAATGAGTAGTCAGATATTCAGACTTTAATGCTGTTAATGTCTTGATTCAACAATTGCTAGGAATATTCTCGTCTGACCGCACATGGTTATTGTAGAAATAGAAAATACTACTTTTATTGAATACGTTTTCACTAGTGAAAAATATGTTAGCAGCGAAATTCGGCTGTTCAGCAACTTCTCGTAAAAATTATCGACTAAATATCATAATGGTTAGTGATCGGGGCGAGTAAAGACTTGTTTCAGTTGGATGTGATACAGACTAAAACTTGACAATAAAGAGTTCTCCAAATAAGGAGATTATTTGTACCTACTCTAATTGAAATTGCAAAACATCATGACGCCTGTTAAAGTAATTATCTGGTAACTTTAGTACTATTTAATTTTTATTTTCGCTACCACGAATTTGTCAGTTGGGTTGCCTATTCAGGAGTCTACACTCCTTCTTGATGCCACTGTATAATGAACCACAAAATATTGCGTAGTTACAAAAGGACCTAAGATGGAAATAAGTACAAGATTGCGTGTATTTTAATCTAGACAAAAAATTTACAGCGACTCACAACTTGAATATGCATAATTCTATTTCTTATTCGTTGTTTTACTTCATATAAATAATTATCATTTCTTTAATTGCGTTTTTCTTGGAAACGACAAGGAATTTTTTCGTGATTTAGAACTGTCCCCCGTTTATAGTTAAAGTTTGTATTTTAAAGTCGCTGTGTAGCTATACTTTGTAAGATAATACTGCTCTCCTTTTCCATTTAGAACAAAAAGTCATGGGAACGTGTCAGTTCATTATATTCTAGACAATAAGTTTGACTTGCTGAAAACAGACTGGGAGAACTTCTCATAAGATCTTCCATTCCTCGGCTAGATGTTCTTTATGGTCTATCGTGGATTCGTTACAGTTACAGTCTCATTTATAATGTCAGAATTTGTATCAACTACAAATTCAGATCTTAAATATGTTGAATAGGAAAAACTGTAGCATGCGAGTTTACTTTTCTTATACTGAAGTTGATTTGTTCGACTTTGTATTAATTGTAGGAAAGAAAACGATAATAATAAATAACAAATTTAATAAAGCTTTTTTTTACAAGCAATTGATATATGCAACACAAAGATTGATACTGTAATAAAATTGGCTACAATAATAACGCAATTGAACATTCCAGAACAAGTCAGAAAGTTCGATATAACTAAAATAGATTGTGTAATCATAAATGTCTCATTACTGTTATAGATATCTGAATAAATAAAGTACAGGTTACAAAAATGAGGCATAGTATTGCAATTTATTACATCATTATTATGCCTAAATTTATTCTTTCCTATTCCTTAATGTTCTGGACTTTTCCTTTCTATATAAATAGCAGATTGAATTTCCTTAGTTTAATTTTTAATTAGAATATTGTTCTATTAGTTACTGTTATACATAAATAGAAATATAAACGTTTGTTGTTTAAAATAAACAAGTGTAAGTAAATAATTTTAATATTTTATTTTGAAAATAACATATTAAAGTTTTCTTACTATAAATCACTTTTGTTTTACATCATCCTTAATTGTAACTTCTTGACATAAGCATTCCCCCTGCAAATTCATGAATTCGTGGATTTGCTACGCTGTAACATAAGAATATTGAAAGTAACAGTTCAAACTAGTTTTGTTAGGATTAATTAAAATAAGATATAAGTTATGTACTTTATCAAACAATAACGACAATGAAAGAGTTTTCCAACAGTTTCTCCCTGACTATTTAACCGCTAATAAAAAATGTAGGACTCTGATCCTTGAAGTTTATTACAATTTTTTCAAAGAATTTCTAAGAATTCATGAGATTATTGCGATTTCCAAAGTCCCCCACGAGAATTCTCGACAATTCCTAAGACTGCCTCGAGATTCCCAGTAAGTGTACAGAAGACGGCAAGTACGGTTCCGACAAGTCCACATTGCATTAATAACGACTTTTCAACGACAAGTTGCATGATTTTCATGCTCGATAGATTTTTCTGTTTACGAATTCTTAAGTAGTCTACGCAACTTGCTTCACAAGTTGAGGAAATTCTTATGCGCTGCAATACAGCAAATTCCGCTGCAGATTCCGCGGAAGGCTATGGAAACTGTAAGACGACGTGTTATTTTCAAAACATAGCTATCTTAATGTATTGTTTCTTTATACGTTTCGCCGTGTAAGTGTTTAATTAATAAATATGAAAAATAGTATAGATTTTGCAATTTCAAATTGTCTAAATCATAATTTTAAATGAAATTACTTTTGAATAATCGATTTTTTAGTAGTGGGCCGTCAAATTATGTTGAGTTGTAAAAACACTACTAAGCTGCAATTCAGGAAATTCTATTTTAAAGCATTCTTTTTTTATTGAATGGGTTTATCTTTTTAATCGACTTTAAATGACAACGTTACCCCACCATTGGATTAGAAGCTAGGGGATAAAGGATATCGTTTATTATTTTCAAAATATACGGGGCGATGCTAAATTTACTTTACAAGTGCGGATTGTTTTGTTTTGATAATAGCCGCTTTCAGCTAGACCTAGCGCTAGAACAGTGGTGTTATTTATTGGCTGAGATTCCTATGAATAAAAATAATAAAGGCTCAACGCGCCCAATTATTTGTGTTACAGTATATTCGAAATCGATCGAGGCGGTTTACAGTTTGAAGTTTCAAACGAATTAGAATCTTAAGTTAAAATGTTCAGCTATTGTAGTAAAAATTGTTTTACCTAAGAAGTTGCCATTTATCATTAATTTGTGCACAAACATGACGTATATCACCTTATAGTCATTGTCAGTGGGAGTAGGTTAAATAAATCATATATCATCTAAATAATATTAACCCCATTTTAGTTACGGAACCTACTACACCAGCTAGTTTTAATACATAGTCTTGTTAAAAATTTACCCACCATATAATTTCAAAATCAACGTGATAAAATTTAAACAAATTAGAGATTCCCCTGAGTCGGCACAGACGTCTCAAATTCTAAAATTTGTTTTCTGTGTAATGACGTATTGACAACTTCTTGAACGAAGCTATCTTTATAAAAAATCGTTATATTTCATAATTTGTCATTTTGGTTTAGCAATCATCCCCACTTTATATATAATATAATTTTAAATTCGGGCACAATATTATTGTTTGGAGCTCTTATCATTGATATAAGATAAAGAAATACAATTGTAAAATTTGGGGTAGTATTTTACTATTTGTGTTGTGTGGTCTTCCCTAAAAATGATATTTTATAAGTTATTAGTAGAAATAAATAACGGCTTTAATGTTAATAATTAATCTTTTATTAAAGTAATAATTAATCTAAGCGTTTTCATTCATATACTTGATGATCCAATAAGAATATTATCAAGGATTTATTCTTTTTATAGGTTCAATTGTTGTTATTGTAGCAAAGTGTGTTCTGGTTTATTACAATATTGAAACTCGAACGCACATGTTAAAAAATTGTTCTTGTATTCGTTATGAAAGAAGTGCTTCTGATGAGAATTTTGATTTCATTTTATTAATTCTATAATTAGTTCTTGGTGTGCATGCTTAAATTTGTTGTTTGTTTGCATGCTTTTTTGTTCTTTTGATTTAGAAGTAGATTAATTACGGCTATTTATTCTTTATTGTTAATTAGTCTTATAGAAAGGAAATACTTCTACACTAATGAAAAGTAGAAGTAACAATTTTTTAACATGTATTTTCGTGTTTTAATCCTACAATATTGTAATAAACCAGAACACGCTTTGCTACAATAATAACAATTGAACCTATAAAAGAATAAATTCTTAATAATGTTTTTATTGGATCGCCAATTGTATGAACGAAAACGTTCGGATTAATTATTACCTTAATAAAAGATTAATTATCAACATTAAAGCCGTTATTTATTTCTACTAATAACAACTTATAATATTTCATTTTTGGGGAATACTACACAACATAAATAGTTAATTAAAACTATTATACACGTGATTTTAAAACATACCCAATAAACCTTGGATGACAAAATTATTATAAATGAAGAGATAAAGTTTATTTACCAAATATTTTATCTTTTTGTTTTTAATTAGGTAGTTTTAAAGATAGTGTGACATATAATCTTTGAAGTTTATTTTTCAAACCCGAAGTAATTAGTATAATAACGATATATTTTAAGCAATATTAAAAATTCACTAATTTCAAATTAATTTCGATCCTCTGAAAATAGAAAACTTAATATTAAATTAAAAAAAAACACTTGTAAAGATTAAATTATATCAAGGAAAATACATTTTATGACTAATGCTAAAAATAAATAATGTCGATTGGTAATTAAATTAAGAAATGACAATTTGATAATGTAATCATATTTTACCAGTAAAACATCCTTATTAAATTATTTCTGGAATATTAGTCACGTTTTAGCAAAGAATAATTTACAAATTCTTTAATTATTTAACGGTGCACAGTATAACTGTAGATAGGTATTAATTTCAGTGAAATATAAACTCGAAAACGTTATGTAATGTATTATATAGAACGCCGACAAGAAAAGAAAGTTAATACATATTAACTATTCTAATAATAGAGTTTTACTTTCCTTTATCATGTGTAATGATTTGAAAATTATATGTTAATATAAAATTTAAATATTAATAAAGTAAACAATATAAAAATATGTTACATATCGTTTGATTTTATTAGATATCAATCAAAGAATGCTTTAAATGAATTTTAAACATTACTAGCATTTTTGTTTTTATTTGATTATAAGAATAAAATAATATCGATTACACATATTCTACTTGATTAGTAGTATCCCAGTAACAGACATTTTTGAAAATTATATTTTACCTAGCAAGATCAAATTAGGGCACCAGAACGAATCGACCGCTAACTTCAGTGAAGGTGGAAGAGGATACTTATTTTCCTGAACTCGTCAAAATATTAGAAAACAGGTATTACCGCATGTAGGTTAAAATTTGAAATTGATGAAAATCTTTTAAAAAATGTCGAAACAAAACTGGACTTGCTTGCAAAAATTGACGTTAGAAATTTCTATGATAAAATAACTGCTGCATAAAATAAACACTAAATAAAGCATTGCAATCATTAGGCTGTCCGTTGTCAAAACATATAGAAAGAGAATACATTAACATTCTAAATTATCTATTTTAATTAATTAAATCGATAGTGATCGAGCTTTTGTAAAGAGGTAATGCTCCGCTAGAATTAACTGATTGACACGATATAAACTAAATCTTTTAAATAAATATTTGAGACTAATAAATTTATAATTGCAATTTCAAAAATGTTAAAGAATTGTAAAAAGTTTTAAATACGTAAAATAAAATACAAATTATTGAAAATATCAATAAAACATAATTTAACATATCTTTAAAAGCGGAAAGCAAGTTGTTATGCCAAACGGTATAAACTGTACAAAGTGTTTCCACATCCCCGCATACACAACTTACAACGGCCGACCTGTAGTTTCCATGAGGATCTCGGCTTAGGCGAATCTTTGTTTAGAAAAACGTAAGGGTCTTCGATTTAGCTTTAAAGCCAATTTATAATTAATTTAAAAAATAGCCTTTGAGCTGTACTATAGTGAAGACGTACGTTCTACCATACATTAATTTTTGTTCGCTAAGAACGTAAATTTAAATATTGAATATTAAATACATTGTGGCTGATCATAGTCTAATTTTATTATATTCCATCTCATAAGCGCGATAAACGTGATACTCTATTAACTGTTACCTTAAAAATAGCTAATACAGAATCGAATTTAGTGCGCATGTTATTTGAATGACTTCTATTTTTGAGATGGAGTATAATGAGTTCAAAGTGTTGAATTTTGTATTTAGTAAATATTCATCAGGATTTTGATAGCCAACGATGGTCCGTCTAAAAGTTGCGTATTTTTTTCTTTTTGAAAATAGCAACCTTCCCTGTGATACCATCGAATCTGAATTACCAAAGAAATCACCTAATCAGATGGAATATTTTTCCTTAAATAAATAATTTGTTAACTTCTTTATTTGCCAAACTTTACTACAAACGTACATACATACTGTTTCAAAAATTCAATCTTATTTTTTATGGGAGTAGTCGCTTTTGGCCCAAAAATTGTGATTATATAATTTTAACCTAATTTGTTATCGTAAGCATTTTTATTAGTGTTATCGTAAATCTAATTGCTTTATTTGAATTTTATGTTCAATTTATAATTATTAAACCTAAATAATAATTGCTAAACGTTGCTCATAGAAAACGTTTGCGTAAAACTTTAATTGAATTATTTACCATGCTGCCATGCTAACTCTAATGAGCGTATCTGCAATTTTAGACATTTTGTGTTCATGATATAAAAAGTAGTGCATATATAATATGCTTTTGCTCTAAAGTATGACCATTATAGTTGGTACGGTAAACAAAGGGCGAGTTTGAAGTATTGTGGTAGAAATGACTGTTATTAGCTAACAACGTCGATTGATAACATAATGAAGTCGAAGAAAACCCCTTTTTGGAGAATAAAATCCACTTTTTGAGATCTGCGTTATTATTTCAACTACATGATCTAATCAAAATAAATATCTTGGAATGTATTTGTTTATTAAGTGTCAAGATGTAGCAACTGTAATAGAATATTTATTATGAATTGATTTTGTTTAATACAAACCGATGACCAACATTGCCCATTTTTAGATTTCTACATACAAAAATTAAATACTTAGTATTAAACATGTGCAATTACAGAAAAAACTACAATCGGCAGAACGGAAAAGTATCAAATTAATTCAAATAAATTCAAAGCGCCACGATTGCAATTTTGCAATAAAACCTAAATTTATTTCATTAAATCTTGCGATTTACCCCTAGTCAAACAATAAAAATTTTCAATGTACGTGCAGAGTCGCCGAACATATTTAAGACGAAATACATGATAGGTCATATAAAAACAATCAAAAACTTAATTTTTTGATCACCTCTTGCTTCACATCTCTTATTTTATTTTGAGGCTGAAACTTTGGGAAGCGGAAATTCCCTTGGCCCCTATGGTTATTTCACCATGCATACTGAAATTTTGCGGAATCTGGAAGAATTCTACCTCTAGTAGGGATTTCTAACGTGCCAAATATATAAATACGGTACCTACGATTTTACTTCCTTATCCGAGAAAGCAGGATTTTTAAATTTTTCTCCGCTAAGACATTGATCGGCATCGATCGGATTTGAACCCGCGGCCCTCGGATGTAGAAGCAAACATGCTAACCACTAGAACGATCGAGGCCGGAGCTTCAGTTCTCTTAATCAAATTTAACGAAATTTACCCTGGTATTTTTATTTTCTCGTTTTGCATTAAAAAGACGCTCCGCAAGTATTTCGAATTACCAAGAATTCTGTATTTCTGAAACTTTACTGTACACTGGAGAACTGGAAACTTTTAACTTACTTTTAAAGGACGTGTTCAATGTTTGGCGAATTTTTTCGGATAAAAGTTGTAGTAAAAAGAAATCCATTATTTTTCCAATAGATGGCTTTAGTAATCTGTATCTCGCGTTGTATAAGTGTGATCGGGTTACGCTAGATGGCGTTAGAAAGATAAGATTTCGTACTGAAAAAACTTCTGGGGTAGTTTTGTTATTGCTTGACTCAGTATTGTTTGAGTGCGCGTCAAAAATGGACACCAGCAAAGAGAAAATACGCCATATTTTACAGTTTTTCTTCGATAAAGGCGAAAACGCAAGCCAGGCGGC